>SZWC01006087.1:90097-114846 GCA_023375785.1 Penium margaritaceum | reverse complement strand
TCGCGTGGCTCGCCACATCGTGTGGTGAGCCACGCAAGACACAAGTGACACAGCTCGAGTGAAAGTCGAGCGTGTCCCACAAAAGCGGAGTGTAAGGAGACGTACGTCTCGCAAGGAACATAACCGGGAAGAAGTCAAGGACTAAACTAGGCTGGCTAACCCAAGTAGCATTAAATGTTTGCTACTTTAACAAAGCGTGGAACTATACACCATGATTTCAAAAACATGCACAGAAACAAAGTCACTGGGGTATATCCAGAATTCTATTTTATTTTTTTGGCCACCATAAATGTTGCTATGGAATTTGTCAAATTGAAAAGCATTAATGTGAACATCAAGTACGTGTAGCATGTGCGGAACACAACCTTCTCGATGTCCTCATTGGATGCTTGGGTCTCATTAACACCATTCCCAGGGTCAATCTTGATTTGAGTTGGTCAAGACTTTCATGAGGGCTGTTTTTCTCGTTCGCGTCGTGAACGAGTAGATAACGCAGCTGTGGAAAATCATGGTCATGTGATTGTGATGTAGACAAATGTTGCGGTAGCTACATCTTCAACGACAAAAGAATATTAGCTGGACATAAATGATAACCCCGGTGGTGTATACAAAATAACACCAACACTGGTGAGTAAAAAAAAGTTGGAAATTCGGTCACAAATTGGAAAAATGAACATAGACTGAAAGAAAATGTTATGTGAAACCGATGAAACTTAAAACCAAAAAAATGTTTGTTACTTGAATAATTGGTATTGGACACGTGAAGCACTAATCTCTTCCCACGGTGAAGCACTAATCTCTTCCCATAGTGGACACGGCACACATGATATAGCGTGCTCCGGGAAAAGTGGATTAAGTATGCATTTTTGTGTGAAGTGTGTAGAGAATGGTTTTTTTTTGTAAAAAATGGACAGCAGAAAAATCAGAGGTCCAAACAGTGGGTTAAGTGGAATTAGGCCACTTACATTTTGGTTGTATAGTTAGTTGCAAAATGGCTCAGTGCCGTAACACCCTTTTTTTCACACAAAAACTCCCAGATTGACTTTGAAAACCCAAATCAAACACTATCCCCGATAATGTTTGGGGTGTCAGGGGTTTTGTTCTGCCTGGGCTCCTGCTGGGCCCCGCTACTGTGGGACTCAACAGGGGCTCTTTCATCGCATGGGGATTCTCGGACCCCCCATGCAAACCACATGTAAATCCTTCCACAAAAATTCACAAACCCCTCGGAAAAGGGTTTTGTGAATGCCAAAAAAAATGACATAAGCATTTCAAGGCTGCATTGCATACAGCGTCAACATGCTGCTGTTTGTGGATAAAATATCAATATTCTGAAGACAACGGATAGGAGATTCTCCAAATCAGTTGTATTGGGAGAAGTGTTAAACTTCGTGCGGTTTCCGCGTTAGACGTACAAGGTCTTGAATTTTGTGGGCAAACCCTACACATTGTTACGTCCCTGACATACACGAGTCCCTAAACTCTGCGAGTGTGCATTTCTGTCAATACATTCATGGCCCACTGAGTGTCGACTTCAGGATTTTCATGCTGTTCAGCCGAGGGCGTTTTGGCCAACTGCCCCAACCACCGGTGCTCCGTTCCAGAAGTTTCTGACAACTTAAAACCACATTCCAGAATGGTCAAAAGAAGTATCGCAAACCATATCAAAATTTCGATATCCTTCAGTCAACTTCTCAACGATGCTAGACTTTTATGAGGAAGCGCCTCGATATTCTCGAAGCCCCCCAACTTCTCTACGGAGCTTCTCGAATCAGCCACTCACTGCGCAAACTCGCACATGTCAGTTGGCTCGAACGCAGATGACCCAACTAATGCCTCATTCTCATTCTCGTTATCGGCATTGTATACATGTGCTCTCGATACTTGTCATCAAAGGACACTTACTGCTTAATCCATTTGTCCAAAATACCTTAATTGTCCTCTATCCCGCATTTCATCCCTTGGAACCATCTATGTGTTACATCCCTGACGTACACGAGTCCCAAAAACTGATGCGAGGGCACTTCCGGAGTTATATGCCATTCAGCCGTAGGCATTTTGGCCAACTTCTCTGACCTATGGTCTTCCGTTCCACAAGTTTCTAAAAGCGTTGACAACTTTCCAGAACGGCCGACGGAAGTGTCGCGAACCATATGGATGTTTTGATTTGGTTCGGTCGACTTCTCGACAACACTAGACTTTTATAAAGAAGCGTCCCAATACTCTCGAAGCCCCCCGACTTCTTGAAGAAGCTTCTCAAATCCACCACTCATGGCGGGACATCGCACTCATCGCTAAGCTCAAACGCCAATGACTTGACTTATGCCTCATTCTCGATCTTGGTATTGAGTATATGTGATCCACGCAATCGACACTTCTCATTGAAGTGCACGTACTGCTTCATACAAGTTTTCCAAAGGTCCCAAACTCTTGGGTTGTCTCTTGTCATGGAGCTCATCCCTGTGAACCACATGCGTTCCGCTTGGTGTAACACTTGGTATTAGAGCACAGCAGCGATGGAGGGGCAAGCGACACATTAACTACCTAGCGGCAACCTCGCACAAGTCCTCAACACATCTCCACCGTTCAAGGTATCAGAGAATTCACAACGACAACTATGAATGGAGCGAGCGCACTTGGTGACAAGCAGCAGTCCCCAGCGAGTACTCCGGTGATGGCCGATCAACAGCACGTGAACAACAACGCTCTCCAGACAAACAAGGGGTTAGTAGCAGCTTTTGTGGAAAATGGTGTAGCACCAACAAACCCCACAGCCAGTCTGGTGACGGACCTCTTGGGCTCAACAAACCCTTCGCCACCGCCGCAGCCTATTGGGTCGACAGCTGGCATAACAGGATGCATGGGCGCAAATCAACAAAGACCTATACCAGAAACTTTTGGGACTTGAGAGCCGCAATAACCATCTGCTCCAACAGCTTAATGCGGCAATGGAAAAGCGTTGAGTTTCTCATTCACACGAAGCAGTACTCACCAAGAGAAATTTGTAACTCTTGAGTAAATCCCAGATTTGACCAGCACTCCCTCAGTTGTTTGATCCCGCAAAATCCAAGGAACCAACATTGAGGATGTGGCTGACGAGCTTGGAGGTGTACTTCACTACTGCTAGCATCAACAACGAAAAGAAGAAAATTGACCTCGCGGCCTTGCTTTTGCGTGGCTCGGCTTTGAGTTGGTGGTCTGATCTAAAGGCCATCCAAAGGCAGCAGGAGACTGGTGGAGCTGGATTAACGGCTCTCGTGACCACTCACATCATTGACCACAGGTGTTCTATCTCTTGAGCAGATGAATCGGACATGGCACGACTCTCTCACATCACCAACAACGTGGAGCAAATTCACGCGCGCTTCCCTCGCTCACTTTGGGAAGCTCAATGAGAAGTCTGATATAATGTACATACTTCAATGTCTACGTCAGCAGTCGAACGTGGCAGGATACACTCGGCACTTCCACAAAATCATCATCGGCAGTGACCTCACCCCTGACGACCTGTGTTTCTACTGAAGCAATGGCCTCAAGCAAGACACTTGGCAAGCAATCACCATTTTTGACATCCAAGATGACCTTCCACGCATGATCACAGTAGTCAACCGCATTGACATCGCCACCAAAAAGATTGGGTTGCGGGAATCCAATGGCCATTGACCCCAAGGCCACAATGCTTATTGTGATGGAGAGATTCTCCAGTTGAAAGAAACCACATCTCTGATGGAAATTGGCACCGTCGATCAGCGCAATCAGCGGCTCTACTGAACTTGTGGAAAACTGGGACATATCTTGCGCACCTGCTGAAAGCAAAAACAACAAGCCAAAGAGGGAGGGAAGTCATAGAAAAAGAGTACAGATTTGGGAAACGGCAAAGGGCAAGAGTAAACAGCAAGGCTCCTATCCATTTGGAAAAATCTGCACCAACCGATCGCCCATCTCAGCGGCTCACATCACCATAGACAAGGGATCGTGAGATCGTAAAGCTTGACGTGGGGTACGAGGACGACCAACTAGTGATACTGCTACGAGTGCAACCGAAAAGTTCTATAGCTTGTTGAACCATACCGGCACTAATGAACAGAGGATCTTCTCATAGTTGTGTTAGCAATGACATGGTTTGGAATTCGCATTTGCAGACTGAACGAGGAGTGTTTGATCTGTAGTCGTCAGCATACGACTATTGATCCGTCAAGTTTGCAAACCACTCCGGTTGCAAATCGGAGATCTTCAGAACAAGACGGTCTGGAGGACTTGCCCAATGAGTGATCACAAAATGATCATCAGGCAAGATTTCCTGTACCAGCACGGTTTGTAGGACGATTGGGGCAGTGGAGTAGTATACGTCAGCACTTATGGCAGAAATTGGCACATGCCTTTGTTCAACCGACCCATGATGCAGTGGCAGTCACGGGAAGCAACACACATGGAAGTAGCAGAGGAAATTGTGACTGCCACAAAACACCGTCCAATATCTCTGAGCGTGGCCAAACAATACCTAAAATGCGGAGCCCACACCTGACTGGTCCACATGGAAGCAAGGGGAGTAAAAGAAATCGCAGCTGTTGAAGTGACGTCGACGACCTGGACATCTGAAAATTCTGTAGCCATACCAAAGGGCTTTGCGGGACTCATCAAAGAATTCAAAGGGATTTTTCCTTATGAACTACCCCGAGAGTTACCACCACAACACAACATCGACCATTAGATGAAATGGAAGCCGGGCAGTAGATTGACAATGATGGGGACCTATCGGATGAGCAACCACAAACTGACCGAACTGAAGAAGCAGCTGGATGAAATGCTTGGGCACGGGTTCATCCAAACCACCATGTCACCCCACGCAACACCAATACTTTTTGTCAAAGTAAAACAGGATAGATGTGGATGTGCGTGGACTACAGAGTGTTGAATGGAATTACCATCAAGAACCACTACCCCCTCTTGCAANNNCCACAACACAACATCGACCATTAGATGAAATGGAAGCCGGGCAGTAGATTGACAATGATGGGGACCTATCGGATGAGCAACCACAAACTGACCGAACTGAAGAAGCAGCTGGATGAAATGCTTGGGCACGGGTTCATCCAAACCACCATGTCACCCCACGCAACACCAATACTTTTTGTCAAAGTAAAACAGGATAGATGTGGATGTGCGTGGACTACAGAGTGTTGAATGGAATTACCATCAAGAACCACTACCCCCTCTTGCAATCAGTACAACACCCCAGAGGAGCATGATGGACATCTCCGAAAAGTTCTTCAAGTTTTAAAAAGAGATAAATGCTTTAGAAAAATCACGAAGTGCGACTTTGTTTGCCGCTCTATCGAGTTTTTAGGTCACATCATCAACGAAGGACGGTTAACCATGGATCTGAAAAAAGTGGCAGCAGTCGCTGATTGGTCGACACTAACCAAATTTTGAGACGTCCAAGTTTTTCTTGGCTTCTACAATTACTACCAGAATTGTGTACGGGGTTACACCCAAGTCTCAGTGCCTCTCTCCGAGCAGCAACTTGATCTCACGCTCACCCACCTCCTTGAAGCAAAAAACTTCCCCACGCCAATGATTGGGCGAGAGCCTTTGTACCCAGAGAGGTTCGTCAGCGTGCCTTTCTTCCCGCCACACCCATCAATCTTCAGGCACCGGAATTCTGTTTTGGCTACATGCAGCACACCATGACACGCTCGCTTCGTGGTCACTATCCTAATAGAAAGCACGGGACTTGCGAGGGAGCAGATCTTGAAAATGGGATAGCAGCTGCTGCTTCTGTCGACGCTGCAAGCATGAGATTGCACTAGAATAGGTGGCGCTGGGGCTGTAGAAAGTGGTAGTAAGTGTGAGAAGAACTGTGTAGCGTTGAGAGCAAGACAGCAGATGTCGTTGCCAGCAAAGTTGTGGGTGCTCGGAGGTGCAGAGGGATGTGGGGAGGAGCAGCTAGAGCGGAAACAAGTCAGCAGCTCTTGATGCTGAGAGGTACTCTGCAGTGCAAATGCTGCAAGAGCAAGAGCACACTGCAACAGATGGTGCAGGGGCTGTGCAGAGCAGCAGCCTGTATGAGAGGCTGTCGTTCACGAAGCAAATCTTGAGCTAGAGGCTACGACAGGTCCAGCATCGATCAGGGGACACACAATACAAGACATGCACGTTGGGCCCAAGACCCAGTCCACAGAGAACTCTTGCGGCTGCAAAAAAACTGCAGAGCACCCAGCAAGCACCCCGGATACTGTGGCGTAGATTAACCACCAACCAGTGCTCTTGCACCAGCTGGGTCCGCATCAGGGATCAGCACGAGCATGGACACGGCCGAGTGCTCACACTATGTTGTACAAACAGACGGGGACGACTCACATTACAATAGTTTTGGAACAAACCAACATTGTCACATGTGTCATTCACAATCCACCATGGGAGATATCTATTTTGTCTGCTTTTTAGTTTTCATTCCTCTTTGCATTTCTAAGCTACCATTTTACTACAATTATTCGGAAGTGCTTTTGCATGTGTTCTTTTTTGGGATGATTCAAAGCACCGGGAATAAGTTTTTGAACAGTTCTAGAAGTTACCTCTTGCTGTTTATGTCCAGAAAAACTCAAAACGAGCCAGCTGTGTCATGTCCCCTTGTGCCAGAGCCTCCTGTTGTGATTGTTGACGTTCCCGTTGAGCTGTACAGTTTAGTGTGACCACTCAGCCGTTTCCATGCCCATGCAGATCCTTGATGCGGACCCAGGAGGCACTGGCGCATCGGCAGGTGGTGGACCACCCACTCGGAGCTGAACGACGACTGCCGCAGCGTCCTCGATGCTGTCTCGGACCTTCTGCAGTTTTTTTGCTGCCTGTAGGAATTCATCGGTGGACTGGCTGTGGTACCGATTTGCATGTTTTGCATTGTGTGTCCACCGTTCGATGCCGGATGCATGCATGTGACCAGTCATAGCATCCGGCTTGAGATCCTGCACGTTAAGGTTCAGATGGTGTAGCATTCTGATTTGTCTACGTAGAGCTGCGGCCAAAACAGTGTTGTTTTAGGACAGCCCTTGCACTGCCGCGTGCGACACCCGCCGTGCGCCACGGCAGGTATTTATGTTGTGCACCTGTCATTTTTTCACTCTCTCTGCAAATGCTATTGAAGCATTATGACACTATGACTTGTGTCTCTTAGCCAGATCATTGCCGTCGTGTGTACGACCTCTGACTATTGTCACCGTCTGACCGGGCACTGACAGCCAATCAGCGGCTGTATTTCTAGGAAGCTTCTACGCATCTTCTCAAGGTATCAGAGCGGTGAGGAATCCCTCGCTGAGCTGCACAGCAGAGACGCAGTAGTGGCAACAGCAGTGAGAGTCACAGTTAAAGCCACGGTCCTAGGAGGACCCACCAACCCACGGTGACCCGCTGCTGCAGATTGCAGCAGCAGAGACACCCTTGCTACCACATCACCACGCCAACACCTTGGGCCAGCAAAGGGTTTCCCAACCCTCTACAGCAGTACTTGAGGCATGAGACGTTGAGAAGGGGTTTGTGAAGGGTCCCAGAAGCTTCACTCAGGTCGCACATACCACCCTCCCCGGACGTGAGAGAATGCAATTGCCCCATTTGACCACCGTTTTTGGCGTGTAAGATCTCGATATAATTTTCTTGCAAAAACCTATCCATCGCTTCCACTCCCGCCTCATTTCATGCCCTGTAGGCTCCAGGAAATGAAACAATGCTCTCAGATCTAGATTTTTCTGGATTTTGGGCTGAAAAGAAAATGGTGATNTACCCTTTTAAAGTTTTTCTTGCACAAAACCACCGCCATTGCATTCAGCATTCTTTGGCGCATAATTTCTCCAAATGTTGCTTCATTTGGACAACCTTCATGTTGATGTCATCATTGTAAGTGATGACATCAGCACCAGCCAAATTCTTGGCTGAAACATCATTTGTTACCAGCGTTGCAAGTCCTCGAGAAATGCTGATGGTTCTGCAATCTGATCAGTGTGACATCTCAGCCCATATTGAGCGTTGACATGGCTCCGGCCGGTGACAAGGGCAAAGGGCTAACAGACCCCTCATCCTCCTCCTCAGGGGTCCTGAGCCCACACTTGCAGGCTAGTGAAGACCTACGGAGTTAGCAGGATGAGATACGTTGTCTGTAGCACCAGCAGACTGAAGCCATCCGTGTGCTCGCTTAGCTCCTTCGTGGACAGTCCACGACTCCACAGCAGACCTCCAAGGGAGTCGGCGGTGTCATACCTTCTACACAACAGTCAGCACGTGCACCGATGTCAGGAGCAAGAATCGACTAGCTATCTTTTGATCCTTGGGATGAGGACCCTGACATGCCAGGCATGGAGGATGACGCCAACGTGAGGGAGATTCACTTGCTTCAGGAGCGTCTCCGCCAGCTTCAGACGAGTTCCCGGCCTCCACAGACATCCGTTTCTTGTCTCCCAGAGATCCTCCCTAGCAAATTTCCTTGTCCCGGTGTCTTCCCCATACCTCTTCCTTCTCAGCCTGCGGTTGCCCTTCCTATGGAGTTGCAAGCCAAGGACTTCGAGACACTGTCCCCACGATATGTCAGCGAGGACGGCTTTGACTATTAGGAGATTCCCTTCAAGGTCTGGACCACCTCAAAAGGGGGTATGGCCTTACAACCGTAGTCCATATCAGGTTACAGATCGCGCTCAGGAGCTGACAGCGGCCAGGGTGATGTACAAACTCCTTTCCGCCATGCCGCACGCGACTATCGTGGACTTTTGCCCTTTTCTTGGAGAGGCCGGCACAGATGAGGGCGGGGCTGGGACCTGGCATTGTCCCTGCTTCTTACAGAGACGCATGCCACCCGCGCCCCTCACATTTGCGCCTTTCACTCCCTTCGGTAGGGACCCATCGAGCCCGCAGCCAAGTACGGGCGGCGGGCCATGCGCATCTGCACGCCCCTTTGGACCTCAGGAGGTACACACCTGTGGGAGCTCCGCACGATCATGTTCAGCGTTCGTATTGAGCACACGACATCTTCTTGGGGTATAATGATGCCATTCTTGAGCTCTTCTACATCTACCTCTAGCTTCTTCCTTAGGCGCATCAGCTCTTTCTCTAGGTGACATCCATCCGTGAGGCAACAGTGGCCCATCAGGAGAGTCCCCTTGCTATAGCGGTCATCGCGTCACCACCGATTCCCCTCTTGCAACACACTCCTCTGTCCTCTGGCACATCCTCCTCCTCTACTTGCCCCTCAATTACCCTGACTGAGACGCAGGGTGTGGCAGCAGCTGCACAGGGGAAGAAGGGGAGGAAGAGGTACAGTTCACCAATCCCAGCAGGAACAGATCGTAATAGGAGAAGATCGCAGCAGCAGCAGCCACCGGCCGGTAGTAGTGGACACACTGTTCACTACCACAACTGCGGAGATGCTCATCGCTACACCAATTGCCATCAGCCGCTCGACTGGGCCCAGATCACTCCCGGCCTTCAGGCTGCACACGCACAGCGAGCTCCATCTAGCGACACAGCCCCTGGTCACGCAATGACCACCACCGCAGCAGCTCCCGTCTCCCCACCGGAGAGCAGTGGCAATACAGATCCACGTGACCACACCATCGCTGAGCTCCGTCACCTTCTGGCGCTTTGCTTTCAAAGAGGTGCAAGTGTGATGTCATAGCCGGGTGGTTCATAGACTGTTTGTTCGTCTGTTCTTGTCGCTTGTGATGACTCGCGTGGGGGGGGCACAATTGGCTTGTGATGATGATGGACCTTACAGTATTGACTGGATTCATGACTCCCACCTTCATGCCCTTTGTCATTCCTCCTTGCTTGTTGCTCAACGTCCGTCTGAGGCCGAGTATTCCATTGCACGTTGCACAATGATGTCCTCCAATCGTGATGCCGGTGGCACCTGGATCATCGATTCCGGTGCCACTCACCACATGGCCTTTCATCGTAGTGATTTTGTTGTTCTCGGTCCTGTTGTGTGTGTTTGCTCTGTTTGCACAGGCTCTGGTCAGTCACTACCAGTCTGGGGTGTTGCGGTTCTATGCTTTGATGGTCTGTCTGGTCCCTTGTATGTCTCCAAGGTGCTTTTTGTGCCTGATCTTGAGCTCAGCCTGCTTTCTGTTCCTACCTTCACATTGATAAGGCTGCACACGGATCCTGGGCTCCGCGGTACCCTACCCGTGAATCCGGATCCAGATCCGGATTCACGGTTCCGGATCTAGGATTGTGGATCCGGCTTGAATCTGCGGATCCTGACCCGGATCCTACGGCAGAGGGAGGAGGGTTGGGGTCAAGAAAACCTGACTAGACGTCCGGCTCAAGTCATCCGCGTAGCACACTCATTTGCACATTCGAAATCGAACAGCTGAACATGTGCGGCATATTTTGGACCGGCAAACTATATAGCAACACATCCGCGTGGCTGGCACATGCATCATGGGTGTCTACCGCGTGAAACCTGCCAAGTCGCCAGCCTGGAGATGGCGACTTGACAGTTCATCGGTCTCATATCTTCTTATGTGTCGACTGACCAACCACCTATAGCCCCACAATATCATCCGCACCATGGATGGCCGGATATGGTTTGGGCAAAGGCAGCCATCGATGGACATCGTCGTTGCACTGCCGCACTGTTTAGAAGCACAACACATTGTGCATGACTCCCAAGATCCAGATCCAGGATCCGTGAATGTAAGGATCCGTTGTACATGACTCCCAAGATCCGGATCTAGGATCCGTAAATACAAGGATCCATGAATCCAAGGATCCGTTACCCCGGTTCCGGATCCAGGTGCAGGACCCGTCGCACGGATCCGGATCCTTCTGATTCTCCGCGGATAGGAACCGTGTGTAGCCTTACCGATCTTAGTCAAAAAGAAAACAAGTGGTGGTGGGGAGACAGCGAACAAGAATCGTTCACTGCCTTACGGAACGGTCTGGCCTCAGGACCAGCCCTACGATTGGCCGATCCAACGGTTGACTATGTCATGGCTATGGACGCCTCTGATTGAGCCATCAGTGCGGTTCTCCTACAAGATCACAGCAGCAGAGAGAAACCGGTCGCATACATGTTGCAAAAGTTACGTGGACTGGAACTCAAGTGCGCTGTACACAAGAAGGGGATGCTGGCATTCATACACGCATTCAAGACTTGGTGGTACTATCTTGAATGCCACCGATGCATCGTAAGTACCGGCCATCATGCCCTAAAACATTTTAATACACAGCTGAATCTCAGTCGACTTCACCCCCGATGGATTGAGTTCCTCGAATCCGGGTTCGACTACGCTATTGAGTACCGGCCAGGCAAAACCAACCCAGCGGATGCCCTCAGCCGCAGACCAGACTTGATGGCTAAGACAGCAAAAATTCAACCGTAGCGAGATCAGTATCTGGAGCAGTTGTTCACACATTGCTACGACCAGCATGGCGGATACGACAAAGCCAAGTTCTGGTATGATGCACCCTATTGGCGGCAATGATTCACTCACCAGGTGGTTGTTCATCCGAACGACTAACTTTGCCGCATGTTGTTCAAGGAGTGCCAAGACACCGGTCCAGGTAGAACATTCAGAAAGGAAAAGATGCTAAAGAATCTAGCAAAGCACTACTGGTGGGAAAAGATGCAAACTGATGTGGCCAAATTTTGCAAATCATGTCACACGTGTCAGCTAAAACAATCCCATCGCACAAGGTCACCCAGACTTTTGCAGATGCTCCCCATTCCGACGGATCCGTGGACTAACATCTCCATGGACTTTGTCATTAGACGACCGGTCACACCGGAGGGATATGACGCAATCCTAGTGGTTGTCCACATGTTTTCCAAATATCCAACTTTATCCCAATGATGACCACTGTCACCGCCAAAGGAACAGGAAGATTGTTTCTAAACAACATCGTGCGGCTATTCCAGAAAACTGGAAGAATTCCGTTCAAAGTGGTGTATGGAAAAATTCCCACCATACCAGCCGGACTTCACAGCCAAAGCAATTTTCCCGGGCTTGACATCCAACACTGCAATTTCTCCACCATCTCAGAAAAACACCACAGATGATTGCGAAGACACAAGCGGCGATGAAGCAAGCAGCTGACCGACATCGTAGCGACAACGTAATTGCTGCTGGCAACAAAGTTCTACTCAGCATGGAAAACATCAAACCTTACACAGTCAACTGTTCAAAACTCAAACCCCAATGGTTGGGACCGTTTGAGATCGAGCGCATGCAAACTGCTGTGTTTGTGCGTCTCATACTACCCGAAATCATGCAAGTTCATCTGGTATTCTACATCAGCAGACTCAAGCACTACCAGGACCCCAGCGAGAACTTCCCCTGCAGGGATGTAACTCCCCTTCCTCAAGTACAAGTGGACAAGGACACACCGTACGTCATTAAGGACATCCTTGGCCATCGATGACGTGAAAAGGCAATAAAACATGTTGTCAAGTGGCACAGCTACGACGCTGTGCATAATAGCTGGTAACCATACAACAACCTTCGCAACATTGATTGTCTAATCGATGAGTATTATCGCCGTCCCCGGGCCGCATGTGTATGCTCGCCAAGACGTCACGGCAAAAAGAGAGGGAAGTGTTACGTATCAGACGTACACAAGTCCCTAAATTTTCTGAGTGGGAATTCCTGTTATCACACACATAGCCCACCACGTGTCGAGACCTTGGTTTCATTCCGACGGTTGCGGGCAATTTGGCCAACTGCCCTCGCCCTCCAACGATCCTTCTGGCACATTCTGACAAATTCGACCACTTTTGAGAATCATCGACAGAACTTTCACGACCTTTCAGTCGACATCTTGATGCATCAAGAGACATGGAGATTTATGAATGTGCATCTTGCATCTTCGTCGTTGATCTTCAAAGCCCCTTCATTCCTCAGCGGAGCTTCTTGATCCGACCACTCACCATGCAACTCTACATGCGACGCTCGACGATCGACCCAACGACCTTGAGTACGTCTCATTTCTGACTCAACACTTGTACGTATGTGTTCGGTCAATCTAACACTTGTGATTGAAGTACACTTACCACTAGTTATGAATAGCATATGTGTCCCAAGTTATCAAACCGTGTTTTGCCTCGCAACTCGTGCTTGCTCTCTTCGGCATAAGACTTGGGATTTTCTTGAAGGCCCTGACTTCTTGGCAGAGCTTCTCCAATCCACCACTCACGGCATGACATCACACTTGTTGCTCGGCTCAAACGCTGATGACATGAATTTTGCCACATTCTCATTCTTGGTATTGTACATGTATGCCTTGTTACGTACTGGACGTAAAGGATTCCCTAATCTTTCCAAGTAGGCATTTGTGTCATTACACAAATGGCCCACCGCGCGTCAAGACCTCGATTTTCAGTCCTACAGTCAAGGGCAATTCGACCAACTGCCCTCATCCTTCGGCGAACCTTCTCGCACTTTCCGACAACTCTGACCACTTTCAAGACACGACCTTTCGGTCAAATTCTCCAGACATCAAGACATATCTTGATTTACATAGATGCATCTCACATCTTTGCCGCTGGTGCTCAAAGCCCCCCGCCTTCTCGGAGGAGCTTCTTGAATCTGGCTTCTCACAACGCGACTCCACATGCGTCGCTCAACAATTGACCCAACAATCCAGACTATACTTCATTCATAACTCGACACTTGTATGTACATGTATGATCATTTCGACACTTGTCATCGAAGTACACTTACCGCTTTTTATGAACTCCTCAAGTACCCCAAATTCTTGTTCATCGTGTTCTGTCTCGCAAGTTCTACCTGTTCACCGTCTACGCTCCGTTTGGCGTAACACTTGTTATTAGAGTGCAGCTTTGCTGTAGAGGCATCTGACTACTTTGCCCATCTGGAAGACTATCTCGCACAAGCTGTCAGTGCATCTCGCACGTGAAGACTTCACAGACTTTGCAACTATGATGTGAAGCGGACAAGCCCACCCGATGACCAGCAGCAGGTCATTGGTGATGAATTCGGTGATGGAGGGGCAGAACGTGCCTATCGACGCGAACCCTGAAGCGACAGCAAACGTTGGCGTGGCAGGCTATGCAACAGCTGGATCAACCCCTATGGCTCAGAAAACCAATCCAGTCACAGATCCAACGGCGGTAAACCAGCTGCCCCTACCGACAGCCTTGACGGCGACAATAGGAACTACAGGTAGCACCTGACGACAAGCACGGAGCAACGAGGAACTGGCAAACCGCATCTCCGCGCTCAAGGGATCCAACAGCCATCCGCTCTAACAACTCAACATCGTGATGCAGGCTCTTTGCAACACAAGTGCACGAGAGGCAGTACTCCTTGAGAAAAAAACCCAACTCTCGAACAAACCTAAGCTTCGCCCGGACCCTACCAAACCGTTCAATCCTACAAATTCAAAGAGACCAACGGTTTGGATGTGGCTGACGAGTCAGGAGGTGTACTTCACCATTGCTGGGGTCAATGACGGTCGAAAGAAAAACGATCTTGCGGCCGCGCTTTTCTGTTACACGGCATTAAGTTGGTGGTTTGATCTAAAAACCATCCAACGGCAGCAAGAGACCGGCGGGACCTCATTAAGGGCCAACGGCGCCTGTCTCATATCACCGACCGTAGGCGTTCTACGCTTGGACGAGATCAACGTGCAATGGCAAGACGCACTGGCGTCACCATCCGACTGGAACGAGTTCTCGCACGCGATGATCCCACAATTTATATGACTAAACGAGAAGTCTCATGCTCAGTAAAAGCTCCAGCGTCTCCGTGAGACATCCAACATGGCAGAGTACACAAGATCATCACTTGTACAGACATCCCCCTCAACAAGCTCTCTTTTCACTACACCAACAGCCTCAAATGAGACATCGGATGAGCAATTGGCTGTTTTGGCATACAAAACAACTTAGTGCGGATGATCGCAGCAACAGAATGTATCGACAGCGTCAAACGATCGCCCATCCGAAAGGCCTACAATGCCACAGAGGCTTTTTGGAGTCGCACAATTTGACAAAGGGTACAAGGATGACCAACTAGCGGTACTTCTACGAGTGTAACCTTGAGGATGCAAAAGTTGTAGAACGGAATCGGCACTGTCGGATGGAGGAGCTTCTCACACTTCCATAAGTAATGACATGGTTTGCAAGCTGGGTTTGTAGACCGAACCAGGGGTTTTGGAAGGAAAAACCATCAACAGGAGCCTACAAACATGGAGACTCTAAGAACCAATACGACTACAAGTGGGAGATATACAGGATATAACGATCTAGAGATCCTGTCCAATGAGTGACCACAAAATCATTCTCCGAAGAGATTTCATACATTGACATAATCCGCAGGTTGTCTGGAACTTCTATGTCAAAGTCAATGGCACCAAGCGATAACTTCCACGTGTGGGACAGAAGACGACAGCTAAAGCAGTAGAGGTGGAAGCAGCAGAGGAAGCCTCAGTAGCCAAAAAGCGACAACATGTGTAGCCGATACCACTCAACTTGGCCAAGTACTGCATGTGGCGACGAGCTCGTGCGTGGCTCATGCATTTTGAACCTATAGAGGAGGCGGAAGTGGAAGCAACTGACTCATCATCCTCATAGGCATCATCAGCCTCATCGGCATCAACAAAGCTTTTGATGGTACCCGAAGAGTTTGCACCACCCATCCAAGAGTTTGCGAGAATTTTCCCCGACAAACTCCCAAAAACCCTACCACCTCAACAAGACATCAACCATCGCATCGAGCTCAAACCGGGCAACCGACCCACAGTTCAAGGCACCTATCGGATGAGCGATTACAAACTGACCGAGTTGAAAACGCAACTCGACGAGATGCTCAATCATGGGTTCATCCGTCCATCATACCCCGTCATCATACCCCGCACCTGTATAATTCAAGAAAAAGAAAACTGGCAAGATAAATATGTGTGTGGACTACCATGCATTGAACAACGCTACCATCAAGAACCGCTACCCTCTCCCCTGAGTTGACAAACATTTTGACCAACTCCAAGGGGCTTGAATTTTCACCAAAATCGACATACGCAGCAGTTATCACCAGATTTGCATGGAACATACCGACATCAAGAAGACGGTGTTCTGAACTTGGTACGGGCATTTCTAGTTCACAAGAATGCCATTTGGACTTACAAATGCCCTGGTGACTTTCATAGTGGCTGTGAACAAAATTGTCCGCCCCTACCTCAACAATGTTTCCGTGGTGTACTTCAACGACATCCTGGTGTACAGCCCCAACCCAAAGGAGCACGATGGACATCTTTGAAAAGTTCTCAAAGTTTTACAAAGAGAGCAATTCTTGGGAAAAATCTCAAAGTGCCACTTTGGTCGCCGTTGAATCGAGTTTTTACGTCACGTCTTCAATGGTGGATGGATCACCATGGATTTGAAAAACGTGACATCAATAGCTGATTGGCCGATGCCGACCATCATTCAAGACGTTCAAGTTTTCCGTGGCCTTTGCAATTACTACCGGCATTTTGTACAAGATTACACCCAAGTTTCAGCGCTTCTCTCCAACCTCACTCGAAAAGAAATTGAGTGGCAATGGAGAGACAGCAAACAAGAAACATTCACCACTTTGCGGAACGCCCTCACCTCAGCACCAGCGCTACGATTAGCCGATCCGACGGTTGACTACATCATGGCCACAGACGCCTCTGATCAAGCCATCAGCGCCATCCTCCTACAAGACCATGGCAATGGAGAACAACCGGTTGCATACATGTCAAAAAACCTGCGAGGACCGAAACTCAAAAACACAGTACACGAGGAGATGTTGGCGGTCGTACATGCATTTAAAACATGGCGGTGTCATCTGAAGTTCCGCCGATGCATCGTGCGTACCGACCACCATGCGCTGAAAGATTTGAAGACACAGTCGAGCCGCAGTCGACTTCAAACCCGATGGATAGAGCTCCTTCGATTCGGGCTTGACTACGATATTGAGTACCGGCCATGCAAAACCAACCCTGCCGTCCTCCTGCAAGACCATGGCAACGGAGAACAACCGGTCGCATACATGTCAAGAAAACTGCAAGGAATGGAACTCAACTACACAATACACAAGAAGGAGATATTGTCGGTTGTACATGCATTTGAGACATGTCGGTATTATCTTAAGTGCTGCCGATGCATCCTACGCACCGGCCACCATGCGCTCAAGTATATGAAGACACAGTCAAACCTAAGCCGACGTCAAACCCGATGGATGGAGCTCCGTGAATCGGGGTTTGCCTACAATATTGAGTACCAGCCAGGCAAAACCAACCCGGCAGATGCGTTAAGCCGTTGACCAGATCAGATGGCTGACGCACCAACGTTATAGATGCAGCGAGATCCGTATCTCAAGAAGCTGTTCACACGAGGCTATGATCAGCATGGCGGATACGACAAGGCAAAATTCTAGTATGACGCACCCTATTGGCGGCGACAATTCACTCGCCAGGTGGTCATTCCCCTAAACGATGAACTCCGCCGCATGCTGCTCAAAGAGTGCCAGGATTGGTGGGACAATATGCAATCCGACATGTCCAGCTTTTGCAAATTCCGCGACACGTGTCAACGACAAAAATCCCGTCGCTCATGGCCATGTGGACTTCTGCAGCCGCTCCCCATTCAGACAAAACCGTAGAACGACATCTCCATGGACTTCGTCACAGGATTACCAGTCACACCCGAGGGATATGTTGCAATCCTTGTGGTTATCTACAGGTTTCCCAAAATGTCTCATTTTATTCTGACTACAACCATTGTCACTGCCAAAGCAACAACACGACTGTTTTTAAATAACATCATGCAGCTACACGACGTGCCGAGAACCATCACGACCCTCGGAGGCAGTTGATTCACTAGCTGTTTTTAACGCAAAGTGATGACTCCACACAACAGTCGGGTCGAGCTTTCAACGGTGTTCCATCCTCAAACCGACGACCAAACTGAACGGGCCAACCAAATGCTCAAACAACATTTCCGAATACTATGCAAACATCATGAAAACGATTGGGCAAAAAAACTCCCGACCGTCGAAATCGCATATAATTCGGCAATCTCCACCGCAATGGGTAAAAATCCATTTGAAGTGGTGTATGGAAAACTCCACGCCACACCTGCCAGACTCCATAGCCAAAGAAGCATTCTCGCGGTTGACGTCCAACACCGTGACTTCTCCACCATCTAGCATGAAACACGGCATACACTCACGAAGATGCAAGCGGCGATGAAACGAGAAGCTGACCGACATCGTAGCGACAATGTTTTTGCCGTCGGTAACAAAGCTCTTCTCAACTTGACCAACATCAAACTCAATGGAGCCGACAGTTTGAAGCTCATATCCTGATGATTGGGACCGCTTGAGATCGATCGCATGCAAACTCTCGTGGTTCTAAGGCTCCAACTTCCCGACACCATGCACGTTCATCCGGTGTTTCATATCAGCAGACTGAAGTACTACCGGGACCCTGGAGAGAATTTCCCGGCCAGGAATGTAACTCCCCCTCTGTACGAGTGGAAGAAGACACATAGTACGTCATCAAAGACATCCTTGGCCATCAACAAAAGGGCAAATCAAAAGAATATCTTGTCGAGTGGCACGGCAACGACGCCGCGTATAACAACTGGGAACCCTACNTAAGGCTCCAACTTCCCGACACCATGCACGTTCATCCGGTGTTTCATATCAGCAGACTGAAGTACTACCGGGACCCTGGAGAGAATTTCCCGGCCAGGAATGTAACTCCCCCTCTGTACGAGTGGAAGAAGACACATAGTACGTCATCAAAGACATCCTTGGCCATCAACAAAAGGGCAAATCAAAAGAATATCTTGTCGAGTGGCACGGCAACGACGCCGCGTATAACAACTGGGAACCCTACGACAAACTCTGCATCGTCGATCACTTGATCGACGCATGTTACCGTCGTCACCGGGCCACATCTCTGGGCGCGTCAGGATGTCGTTGCTAAAGGGGGGGAGGTGTTACATACCAGACGTACACAAGTCCCTAATCTTTCCAAGTGGGCATTTCTTTCATTACACAAATAGCCCACCGCATGTCGAGACCTCGATTTTCACTCCGACGGTCTAGGCCAATTTGGCCAACTGCCCCTGTGAACATTGTCACACTTTTTGAAAACTCTGACCACTTTCGAGACACATCATCAGAAGTGTCACAACCTTTCGGTCGACTTCTGCACACTTCGAGACATATCTCAATTTGTAAGGATGCATGACGCATGTTTGTCGTCGATCCTCGAAGCCCCCCAACTTCTTGGAGGAGCTTGTTGAATCCGACCAATCTCGACAAGACTCTACATGCGTTGCACGAAAACCGACCCAAAGACCCCGAATACACCTCATTCGTAACTCGATACATACATGTATATATACATACATGTATATACATGTATATATGTATTTACATATGTATAGCTAGAATCTATGCATCAGGTTGAGGTAGCGGCGTTGTTGATGTAGTGTGCAATTTCCACGCTCGTTGCTTAAGTCTACTGCCCCCTCAGTCTGCCACTCTAGAGTCAAAGTCTGTGAGCTCTGGGTTTGTTACTCAGAGATGCGCGCGCCAGTGTTAGCGCCCGAAAGCAGTTGAGAACTGGAAGTGACTGATTAGCAATCAAGAATGAACAACAATGGGAGACCCCTCCAAGTTCTAGCTCCCCCCCAGCTCTTTAGAGCTCGTTACTCAGATCAACAGCCAATCAGAAAATAGCTCTATTTTTAAGGCTGGCAGGTTTTCTCGGTGAGGCCTGCCAGACGGACGACAGCCCAAAACCCACGCGTCATCCGTTTTGCCTGAAAACTGGACCATACCATAATACCTACGCTGCAAACGCAGCCGTGCGGTCAGAACCAGCTAGGAAAACAGGAGGAAAGAGTTATGACTACCCGAACCCATGCAGTGCCTACCCTGGTCCAATGTGACAAACAATGCCCCACAATGTGAAACATGGACCCTAGGTAGAGTATGACGCTGTAGACACAACAACACAGTCAGATCCAGTACCACAAGCACGCAAACTGCCTCTACGAAGGCAGTGACCGCCAGTGGCTCGACCGCCAAGGAGGCCTGCTGATGGAGCTGAGCACGTTGACGTAGGGAGAAGGCTCAAGTGAACTGCGAGTAGGCCTCAGCGTGCGTCGGCTCCACCGGACGACACTCAAGCAGCGTCAAGTCTCACCGTCAGTCATCTGCACGCCAATGTACACAAGCCGGGAGGACACAACAGAGTACAATGAGAGACGTGAAAAAACCAACAGGTCTCTTGTCTGGAGACCCGTCTGGCTTCCACTTCCGCCGGAGAACCCACTTGGCGCCAATGGCCTTGCGGCCCGGGGGAAGGTCGACGAGCTCGTAGACGTGATTTTGCCAGATGGAAGCTAGCTCTTCGGTGCATGCCGCTTCCCAGTGTGCGGCCTCGGGAGACGCCCGAGCCTTGCGTAGGGTGGTTGGGTCCTCTGGTCGCTCAGTGTGGCGGACAGTGAGGGCATGCGCGTTCCGTGCCCCTGGTGGCATCTGCGTGAGTGCGGCCGTAACGGCATACCGGTGTTCCTGATGGAGCACGGCGTAGCCGAGAGCCGACTCTGGATGTAGGTCCGCAATGACTAACAGTGTGGCCAAACCGAGTGCCTTGGTGCCGGGGTCCCCACTCACGACCGTGGGAGTGGAGCCACGTCTCCGAGGCAGTGGATCTGCATCTCCCCCAGGAGATCGTGGGATGAGAGGACGTGCATTGGTGGCCTGAGTGCTAACTCTGAATACCCTGTGTCTGAGGCTCCCGCCTGGACCGCCGACACGGACGGGGGAGCCTGCTCAAAGGGGCCGACAGACGAAGATGGGGCGGCTGGCCTGGAGGGGCCGACAGACACAAATGGGGCAGCCGGCCCTGAGGGGCTGGCGGACACAGGCGGGGCAGCCGGCCCTGAGGGGCTCACGTCCACAGGCGGGGAAGTTGGCGCTGAGGGTCTAGCGGACACGGGCGGGGCAGCCATCCCCGAGGGGCTAGCGGACACAGACGGGGCAGCCGGCCCGAAGGGGCTGACGTCCACAGACGGGGAAGCCGGCCGTGAGGGGCTGGCGGCCACAGACGAGGAAGCCGACCCCGAGGGACTGGCGGCCACAGACGGGGAAGCCGGTCCTGAGGGGCTAGCGGACACGAACGGGGCGGCCGGTGAAAGTGGGTCCGTGGACGCAGGCAATGGACCACCCGGACGTGGGAAGACAGAGGACGGACTCACCACTCCCCCACGCGACGAGAGGAACATCAACGCGCCTGAGCGAATGAGGTCATGGGAAAACAGGTCCTCAAAGAAGAGGGCATCTCAGGACTCGACAATGCAGCGGCGAGCGGGATCCCAAAATCGCCAGGCTTTCAACTGACAGGAGACGTCGAGGAATGTGCACGGGCGACCGCGAGTTTCGAGCTTGCGACCTTGGTACGGGGCAGGCAACCAGACGATGGCGACGCAGTCCTAGACACGGGTTGGACGCAAGTCGACGCGTTCTCCACACCAATGTTGGTATGGGGTGGACTGACGAGGAATGGGTCCATGGGGAATCCGGTTCCAGACCCATGTAATGTAGGTCATGGCCTCGAAGTAGAAGCCGTCAGAGGCGCCGGATTTGACCCGCATGGTACGGACGGCGTCCGTACCATGGTGCGGTTCCACCGCTCAGAGACCCCGTTCTAGGCGGGCGTGTAAGGCGCCGACGTCTCATGATGGACACCACGGGAGGCAAGGAAAAGAGTGGTCTCCCCCAGAAACTCGCCCCTGCGATCTGAGAGGAAGTGATGGAGGGAGCGACTACACTCGCGTTTAGCGCGGAGAAGCCAATCTTGAATGGTGGGCACGACGTCGCTTTTCTGCCGTAGGCCAAAAACCTAACGATAGCGAGAGTAGTCGTCCGTAAGGGTCATAACATAACGACCGTGCTCGCCAACAAACTCTCTCAGGAGAAGACCCATGACATCAGAGCGGACGAGGACAAGCGGGATGGACGCTCGAGAGGCAGAGAGGGGGTAGGTGGAGCGGTGCATCATGTCGTGAGTACAATCGATGCACTCAGTGGGGCACGGTAGAGGAAAGGAGGCTGAGTCAAGACCCGTGGCTGGCTGTGTGCGAAGCATGCTGTCAATAGCGGCAGAGTGGACGTGACAGAGGCGGCGATGCAGGAGACGCGTGTGCTATGGAGATAATGTGCTGGTGACGAACACGTGGCCAGTGTCAATCGACGAAGAGGAGACAGAGGTGGGAGCAGACAGGTGCGGTACATGCCACAAGTTGCCGCGGACGATGGCATGTAGGAGGACACGACCGGACAGACGCAGTGACACAGTGCCCACGCCACGTGAATGCAAAACGTCCATGCTCATGCAATCAAGGGAGGTGACAGACAGGAGGCTGAGCTCAAGGCCTCAGACAAAGAGAACATCAGTCAAGAAGACGTCACCCGCAGGACCACGGAAACGAACGACGTCGACACCACGAACGGGCAAGACCTGACCAGATCCCGTCTGAACCCCGGTGACATCGGTGACGGGACCAAGCACAGTGAAGGCCTCGCGTGAGGCCGTCATGTGATGCGTGGCCCCGGAGTCGATGATCCAGGTCTCTGACGGATTCTGGACCGGAGAGGCTAGGTCGCTGACAGTCACATTGCAGTGGGCGAGCGACGCTGACGAAGTGAACGGAGGTGCAAACCGCGATTGCCAGTCATCTAGCCAGGCAACGTCATCTCGAAGAGGAGCGGAAGAAGATAGGGCGGCACAGGATGGGACAGGCGGAAATATAGGCCATGTGCATAGCAACGACTCTGTTATGGAGGGCGGGGAGGAACTGGCAACGACGCAACTCGCACTTCCCTAGGGAGGAGGGCGAGGAGGTCCGAGCTGGAAGGCGATGAACTGCTCCAGCTGGCGCTCACGAGCGGAGGTACCGCAGTCAGAGTATACCGACTGCGGTGTGATTGTGCCATAGTCGGGGAAGGGAGAGGAGGAAGCCAATGACGGAGCAGCGGGTGCGGACAGCTGTGAAGGAGGCTGAGGTGGGGCCATCATGAGTGGCGTAGATGTGACAGGAACATCGGCGGCTACGACGCTGGTGGCAAGGCGGCGCTCACGCTTGTGATGCATGGTGGGGATGACACAAGCCTCGTCAGTCAGAAGCGTACACATGTACCATCCGTGTCCAGACAGACCACACTTATGGCAAACGAGGTTGGCGCTGCCAGATCCGCTGGTCTGCTGCTGAGTGCCCTTGCCCTTCTTGCCCTTCTTCTTCTTGGTAGAGGAGGAGGCGCCAGAGGATGCTGCTGCTGCTGGGACAGCGATGGTCACTGACGCGACGGCAGGAGCGGCGACGGCAAGGAAGGCGAGGAACTCCATGCGATGGATGTGTGACTCCTGACGAGCTTCCTTGGCGCGGAGGAAGAGCTCGTACGCCCAGGGCATGAGAGTACTCTGGGTGGCCATCGCCTTGAGAACGTCTTGGGAGTAATGGACGAAAACGGCGGAGGAGTTGGTGGCGCCGCGCTTGATGGACGGGAGCGTAGAGAGGGGAGGTGGCGCGGCGTCTCTGAGGTGGCGGAGTAGGTCCTCTGCCCGCTGCCAGTAGGAGGTGACCGTCTCGGTCTCCCCCATGCAAAGGGAGTTGAACTCCAGGAGCAAACGGCTGGTCTCAGCATCGCTAGACAGGCGATGAGGGTGCATGAGTACGTGCCAAGCCGCTGCTGGGTTAGGGAGGGCTCCGGTGGTGAGGTCGCCGAGGAAGGGCTCGAGGGCGAGGCGTGAGGCTGGAGGGGCGACAGGGACGAGAGCACGCACGGCGCGACCGGCATCGTAGACGTGGTCGGCCTAGGTGGAGTCGAAGGGCAGAACGTAGTAGGGCCATAGGCCCTCACCCTGTGCCCAGATCCGGAAGTTGAGTTCCCAGCTACTGAACTGGTCGCCAGCCTGAAGTAGTGGCGGTGGGGTTTTGAAGTCCTTTGGCCTGCGGCCGGCACCCAAAGTGGGGCCTAGGACTGGCAACACCGTCTGGTGTTGGCATAGGGTGTGTTGCTGTGCCAGGTACTAAGTGGCAAAGGATAGGGCCGGGCTCGCGTATCCTGGCGGAGCAAACGACGCTTGCTGACGTTGGTGCGGTTACTGCGGGGGAGGCTGCTGCTACAGATGTGGCAGCAACTGCTGCTGCTGCTGCGACTACTACGGCAATGGGGGTGGCGGCAGCTATAGTGCCATGAGCTGCTGTGTCAGAGCTGCGAACTGTTACTGAAGAGCAGCGAGCGGATCTGTCGAGGAAGAAGGACTGATGACAGATTGTGCAGGGTGACGCTATTGCTGCTCCTGCTGTTGCTACTACTACTGTTGCTACTGCTGTTGCTACTGCTGCAGTTGTTGCTGTTGCTGTTGCTGCTACTGCTGTTGTTGCTGCTGCTGCTGTTGCTACTACTGCTGATACTGCTCCTACTACTACTGCTACTGTTACTGCTGCTCTAGCCGCTGCCGCTACTACTAGTGCTGTTGTGGTTGCTACTGCAAATGCTATAGGAAAGGGGGACGAGCCCCCCCCCCCCATTAGAGGAGGACCCCTCCCCGTTGCTATTGCTACTACTACTGCTGTTGCTGTTGATGCAGCTGCTGTTGATGCTACTGCTACTAATGTTGCTGCTACAGATGTTGTTGCTGCTGATGCTGCTGCTATTGCTACTACTACTGCTGCTGCTACTGCTGCTGCTGCTGCTGCT
>SZWC01006087.1:57936-71301 GCA_023375785.1 Penium margaritaceum | reverse complement strand
GTCACTTGGCCGGCCGCCGGCCGTCCAGCCGGCCGCGAGCTGGCCGGCGGCCAGCGAAGTGCTGGCCGCCGGCCAGCCCTCGCTGACGCGAGGGGTGGTGCGCAACCACCCCTCGCTTCAGCGAGGTGGGAGGGCCGAACCGGTGGGAGGGCCGAACCGGCCCTCCCACTACATTCCTCCCCACTTATTATGAACCGTCCAGGTTCATGAACGACAAGTAGGATTGTCAGTCAGTGAGTCATCAACATTGTGAAAGAAAATTAATAATTTCAATCACCAGCTAAACATGAACTCGTGCATGGTACTTAGACCTAAGCTGCAGCTTGTAGGTCAGCACGGCTAGCGGCCTCCCCCCTTTAGGCTGGAGCGTCCGCGCGACAACCATGTTGGGCGTCCCCAACCTCCTATGGTCGCTGTCCATGAATGCTGCCCTGTGGGAATGTTGTTCACTTTTCCCGCGTTCAGGTGGTACCTCCTGCCACGCGTCGATCTGTGCGAGCTGCAAGCTCGCTTCAGTACTCGTTGACCACCCCTGTGGGCAACCTAGATTCGGGCTCCCATGAATGATATTCAGGTCCACAACCGGCCCAATGAACAAGGTACTCCCTGACAACGCGTGACCGAAGAGTACGCTCTCGGTGTTGGAGTAGTCGAAGGACCTCATATTGGCCGTCGGCAGCCAGGACTGCTGGCGGTGGTTGAACGGTTCCTTCTGACGTGTATGGAGCCAGCAGGCTCACATGAAAAACGTCATGTATCTTCATACTCGGCGGAAGTAGCAATCGGTATGCCACTGGCCCGATGCTTGCCACAATGGGAAACGGCCCAATCCACTTCGGTAGAAGTTTTCTTGCCCCTGGCGACTTCAGCCGAAGGTTTTTAGTGCTAAGCAGCACTTTGTCACCGATGTCAAACGAGACCTCCCGGCGACCTTTGTCGGCATATGCCTTTTGTCGATGCCGAGCTGCTTGAAGGTGTCCCTTTGCCTCCTGTAACAAGGAGTCGATGCGCTCGGCAAAGGCTTGAGCGGAAGGAACCTGCCCTCCTGTACTCCTCCTCTTCACCAATGAAGAGGGTACCACTGGATGCCGACCACTGTTCAACACAAACGGTGTGAATTGTGTGGACTCGTTCACCGAGTTGTTCACCGCAAACTCTGCCGCTGCTAGGAATTCGTCCCAATCATGCATGGCAGGGTCCACGTACATGCGAAGCATCTGCTCCAGAGTGCGATTCATGCACTCTATTTGTCCATCCGTTTGAGGGTGAAGCGCTGTCGACATTTGCGACTCGCTGCCGAAGTACTCGTGCATCTTTTGCCAGAACTTACTAGCAAATTTTCGATCTCGATCGGAGATAATGCGCAATGGCAAGCCGTGGTACTCTACGACACCCTCAAAGAAGAGACGAGCGGTCTCCTCTGCGTTCACGTCAGTGGTTGTAGGAATGATGTGTGTCATCTTCGTCAAAAGATCCACAACCACTAGTATTGCATCATGGCCACGGGCCGTGTCCGGAAGACCAGTAATGAAGTCCATGCTGACGCACTCCCATGGAGTCCCAGGAATGGGAAGCTGCTGGAGGAGTCCAGCAGGCTTCTTGTTATTAGCCTTATTCCGAAGACATGGGTCGCATGTCATGCAATACTTACAGACATCGACACTCCACCCTGGCCACCAATAGTGGTCCGAGAGTGCCTGTCCGGTCTTTCACGGTCCCACGTGACCTGCGACCGGCGGGTCGTGGAACTGGGAGATAACCTTTGCTCGAAGGTCTCCGGAGTTTGGCACAACAACTTGTTCTCCGTGCCAGAAGATTCCTGCGGCCTCCACCAAGCCGTACTTGTCCAGATTTCGAGAGTCTTGAAACCAAAAATCCACATAGTATCCCATCCGGATCTTGTTTACAAAACCGTTGTAATGGATAACTTCTTGTGGTGGTTGACGCAGGGTTGCAGGGGGATCTGGTGGTTGTACGGTTGCTGTTGCAATGGCCATAAAACACCCACTGACCTCGGTGGTTGCTTTAATTTCCACAGGCTGTCGGCTTAGTGGATCGGCCACATTGATGCGTCCTGGCTGATATTTCCATGTGAACGAGAATCGACTCAGGTATTCGCTCCAACACGCCTTTCGTCTCGACAGGTTCGGTTGCGTTTGGAAAAACACCAATGGATTATGGTCGGTCACGACCGTCACACCCCCTTCAGTGCCCTCAAGGTAGCAACGCCACATCTTGAAAGCATGGAGCTCTTGATCCTTAGTCGTGTACCGCGTTTCCGTGGGTATGAGCTTCCGGCTCTCATACGCAACTAGGTGACCGTTTTGCATGAGGACTGCTCCAAGTCCAACCACCGACGCATCACATCGAACCTCCCACGGTTGCGATGGATTAGGAAGAGCTAGGACAGGCACCGTACAGAGAAGCTCTTTGACTTTGAGAAAAGCATTCTCGCAATCAGATGTCCATTCCCAACGCACGTCTTTTTATGTGAGCCTGGTTAGCGGTGCTACCAGGGTCGAATACCCTTGCATAAACCGTCAAAAGTATTTTGCAAGGCTGAGGAAAGACCGAATTTGCCCAACATTTTCGGGGCGTGGCCAGTCCACAACGGCTTGGACTTTTCGTGGGTCGACGCGGATGCCGTCCTTGCCGACGATGTGTTCAAGGTATTCGAGCTCATCTTGTGCAAACTTGCACTTGCTCACTTTCGCATAGAACTTCTGTTCCCGATGGATTGCGAGAACTTCGCGCAGATCTTCTATGTACTCTTCCATTGATTTGGAGAAAACCAGGATGTCATCCACGTAAACCAAGACAAACTGTCCGAGTTTCTTGGCGAACGTTCGGTTCATTTCTCCTTGGAAGGTTGCAGGGGCATTTGTAAGCCCGAAGCATAACACTCGGAACTGATTGTGTCCCATGTGCGTTCGAAACGCGGTTTTGGGCACATCATGTTCCGTGATGCGGATTTGATGGTACCCTTGAGACAAATCCAAGGACGAAAATACTTTTGCGCCTTGGAGTTGGTCAAAAAGGTCCTCAATCCACGGGAAGGGGAATCGATTTTTCACCGTCAGCTTGTTCAACGCCCGGTAATATACGCACATGCGTAAACCTCCATTCTTTTTGTTCACGAAAAGGATCGGCGCACCGTACGGCGAGCTACTTGGCTCGATCCATCCTTTTGCAAGGTACTCTTTGATTTGGCGTTCGGCCTCTCGTCTTTCTGCTGGACTAAGGCGATACATGGGTCTGAACGGAGGAGTCGCCTCCGGTTGCAGCGGAATCGTGTGGCCCATGTGTCTTTCTGGTGGAAGCCCAGCCGGTGGGTCTTGGAATACATCCGAGAACTCCGCCAATAGAGATCTGATCTCTTGTGGCGTGTCTTCCGTCACGTCGTCCTCCACTTTCTGCAGCTGAGCCAAGAAGTATCGACAACCTTGTCGAATACGTCTCTTGACCTGCATTGTAGACAAACTGGCATGGACTTTGAGTCGGGTCGGTGATAATTCCGTGCTCAGAATCAACGTAAAGCGGCGGCGTCCTTTTAGGAGGATCAAACGCTTTGATTCAAAGCACATTAGAGCCTTGTTGTCACGAAGCCAGGGATCGACTAGCACCACGTCAAATGGGTCAAGAAGGTTGAGTACCTTCAACTTGACACTCTGTGTGTACTCTTGAATACAAAATTTTGTTTTACAAGTACCGATCACGGGTACCGTACTGTTGTCACCGACAACAACTGCGCCATTCGATGGCTCGTACTTCAGGCCAACCTGACGGGTAAAGCCAAGGCTAACAAAAGAGTCGTCCCCTCCAGTGTCAGCAAGTACGTTCACGGGAGCACCAGCTAGGTGTCCTTTGAACTGCATCGTCATGTTGCCTCCACTCTTCCGAGTGAACAGACTCGACGACGGTAAGCCGAGCTTGTGATAAACACAGAATCTGTACGACGGGCGTTGCAACTCCCATGATTCACCCACTCGAGTCCACATCTTGTGGGCACGTGTGAATTCGGCTAGCACCTTCCAGTCTTTACATTTCACTGGGTCGAAATCGTCGACTAAAGGTACTGCGAATGTGATTGAGCTCATCGCTTTGAGGGCGTTTGCTTCAATCACTTTGTTACACAACTCTTGCACAGTGGTTGGTGTCGCCACAACTAAGCAGGTTCGGTCATGCATCTCGTCTGGTGATGCGATATTTAGTGGGCAATGTCGATCAGTAAGTGCAGAATGAGGTTCAATGAGGGGAGAAGACAACAGAGAAATTTGAACTCGTCAAAAACTCAAATTGTTTAACATCCTCATTTGAAAACATGAACACACACTCGTGATCCAGTTTTACCCCTGAGTGGTCCCCACTGACGTCACTCAGGGGTGGGGAAAACCCGCCCCACGGCCCTGTCCGTTACCACGGCCGGGCCCATTGCCGCGACCGCGACCCTGTCCACAGCCTTGTCCGTGGCCTCCTCCTGCACCATCCCCATGAGGTGCTGCTGCTGCAGCTAGCGCCGCGGCCTCTTGACCACCACCAGCAGCCTCAGGACACTAAGCCCTAAAGTGGCCCAGCTGCATGCAGTTGTGGCAGAGCCCTTCGCGGAAGGCTGCGTTGCAACGCTCACGCGCCGCCTGCAGCTCGTCGTTCTCGCGGCTGCGCTTGTTGTTGGGACCCTTGTGTCCACCAGCCTTCTTGGCTGGAGGGTTTGTAGGCTGCTTGCCCTTGGCCCTGCCTTGCTGTCCGGCTGACCCACCAGCCCCTGCAGCGTCCACGCGCATGTCGCGCCCCTGATGTGCACGCACATTCGGCCGTGCATCAGAGTAGTGTTTCGGGTTCGCCGAATACACTTCGCTCATGTAGTCGCGCAACGCCCTCCAGCTTGTCCAAGCTTGGCCAGTGGCTGTCGTGGTGGTCTTGTCCGTCAGCTTCTCGCTGGTGAGACCATCACGCAAGTACTCCAGCAGCATGCACTCCGGGTACTTGAACGTCTCAGTTCCATCGCCCTCGGTGAAGCTTTTGGCTTCCTCCACGAGTGCGGTGAACTCGCTCAAGTAGGATTCGAGCGAGCTGCCCAGCTGCCTGAAGTCCTTGATCTTATGGAAGGCGCGCTGTGCCTCCTCACGTTGGGTGCACTTCTTGCGCATGATCGCACAGAAAGTCTCCCACGGCATGGGCTGCCACTCGAGGTGCGGCTGCTGTGCATTCCACTCCTTGACCACGTACTTGAAGAGTTTGTCTTCAAGCCGCGTCGTGGCAAGGTCGCCCCACTGGCTGAGTGGAGCCTTGTGGACACGTAGAACGTGCTCCATGCGGTTCAGCCAGTCGGTCAACTTCACGCCCTTCCGGAAGATCTCCACACTGTGGAGGAAGGACGTGTTCATGACCGACCCCGAAGTCGTCGAGGTAGGCAAGTCGTCGCTGCCACCGGCAGTGGCATCCGCAGCTGCGGCACGCNGCAGTCCACTCCTTGACCACGTACTTGAAGAGTTTGTCTTCAAGCCGCGTCGTGGCAAGGTCGCCCCACTGGCTGAGTGGAGCCTTGTGGACACGTAGAACGTGCTCCATGCGGTTCAGCCAGTCGGTCAACTTCACACCCTTCCGGAAGATCTCCACACTGTGGAGGAAGGACGTGTTCGTGACCGACCCCGAAGTCGTCGAGGTAGGCAAGTCGTCGCTGCCACCGGCAGTGGCATCCGCAGATGCGGCACGTTGCGCTTGCTGCTGCATCCACACCTGGGTCACGCTCTGCAACGCCTTGTTGAGGTCGTTGCATCGGCGGCTTGCCTCATGGGCGGCCAGGCGCTGCAGCTGGCGATCACGGTCAAGGTCCGTGATGCTCTACCCGACGTGGGCCAGCAGGTTGGCAAACGCAAAATTGAGCTCTGATGTCATCATAGCATCGACGATAGCCTCCAGGGTCTCGCGTTGTCCGTGCACCCTTACCGACTGTAAGAGGGTACGGTTCGCTTACACGCCTCCAAGGAGTCCCACCTTTCGGAGGAGACTGTCGTCCGCGACGACGCTCGAGTGGGCGCTGCCTTGCCCCATTGCAGCCGCATCGTAGGAAGGAGGGTCGGCCCCCATTCCTCCGAGTGCTGCCGTATCTCCACCACCGGTGGTGATCTTGAGTCGGCCTGCGGCCTCGGCAGCGAACTCCGCGAGCCTACGACGGTCGTCGCGACTTGCCTTCGCGGCGACGTCGTCCGGCTCATTCTCGCGGGAACTTCCTGTGTGGCTGCTTTGAACGCCCTTGCTGCTCTCGGCAGTCTCGCTGCCATCGGCAGCTTCAGGCGATTCGGCGGGCGTCTTGCCCTTCTCGAGCAATCGGCTCGAGTTCGTTGCACGACGATGGCGATGGTTGCGATCCTCGTCGCCTTCGCCATCGTCGACGTCGTGCTCTTCCTTGGGGTATCCCTCCGGGAGATCCTCCTCCATGGCATCGTCCGTCACGTGGGGGTCGCCCACGTGCGCGTCAACGCGCTCATCAAGCACCCTTTTCGCCTCCGCATGCTGCTCGGTATCGCCGAGGTTGGCGTCGGTTGCCTTCGGCGGTAGGGTTGCCCTTGGCGGTACGGTTGCCTTTGGGTTGGCAACCGTACTCGCGACGGCGGCTCCCAAAACTTGGAGTCCGCCGAGAGCTCGTGGTGAGGCCGTCACCACCTTGCCCTTGTTGGTCCTAGACGGTCCAGCACTTGCCATCTCGTCGCTCGTGCAACTAGCACGTGAAGACCGTTGTGAGGATCACCCCACAACTTTGAGGAGGAATTGCCTCCTAAAGTCACGCTCTCACGATCGGTGAGGCAATTATAAATTTCATCTCTACTTTCCTAGGCCGCCACGTTGGCACAAGGTCGTGGATTTTGGAACTAGACTTCCTAAGCCGTGACTCACGGCGATTGGCAAGCACTAGTACCTAGGAAAACAGAAATTTACAAGATAATAGAATGAGGAAGAAATGTGAGTGTCGCTCACAAAGCAAAAGCAAAGAGTGACAAGGAGGATTCTAACAATTCCTACCAAGTCTTCCACTCTTTCTTCTACTTCATGTCTTCCTATTGTCTTCTTGTCTTCCTTGGTCTTCTCTTCACGCTCTTTGACGCCTCTTGCGTTCTTGGGCGGCGTCTCCCTTGAGCCGGCGGCGTTGGCGAGCCGTCAAAGATCTTCAAGGTGTCAATTTCCTTGTTTTAAGGGTGCTCTCAGGCCGTGAGAGTCCCTCAGCTTGGGAAGGGGCGCTGTCCCAATTTTTGGATGAAGGGGTTTTGAACGAGGCTTGAAGATGGAGGGGATTTTGTGGTTTTTGAGGGTGGGAACTCCCCACCCCGCCCCATAAAAATCTTCCTCGCCCTCTGGAAGTGAGGAGAGGCTCAAAGAAAGACTCTCCACCAAGTAGAGCTTTTTTCAAGCTCTCCAACGCACTTTACTGCGCTTCAATCCATCAAGTGTTGATGCCGTAGTCCCTTCTGGCGTCTCTCCTGCTGCTTGCAGCTGCCGGCGGCATTTTATCTAGGTCGTAGCCACCGTTTCCGTCCAACCCTTGGTCGCGAGGGTCGTCTCGCTCTGAGAACCACTGTAACGGGCTCAGTCTCCAGCTCCTACTCTAAAGTCGTTGTCGGAGTTCGCAGAATGGCGTTCTCAGTCCGCGTCAGGGGTTTACCCTGTAGGTAGCCACGAATGCTATACAAGCAAGCAAGCAAGTGGCAGGCGACGGAATGAGCCATGGATCGGGGGAAAGCTCAAAGACTAGTATGAGAAAGTAGTTGAGACACAAGTTTTTTTTTAGTAACAAGTGAGCGAGGTGGTGAGTGCCAGTTGACCGGACCACCCACGCGAAGCACTCGTCGTGGGGCCCGGCCGCCACCCAGGGATCGAACCCGACCCTGGCGCGAGCGAGCTCCAGGCGATTTCTCACACGGCGGCACAAACCGGGCGTGTGGTCCCGAGGGATCAGCAACCCGGTTCACCACTCTACGAGCATGCAAGTATTCAATCAACTAACAGGCATGCAATCCTACAAACTGTGTCCCCCATTTTGGCACGTGAAGTCATCACTAAACTAAGGCTTGTAACAAGGCTGGTGCTGAAGCCACCACTTTGCAGCTTGATGGAGGCACCACCACTGTGCACGTCATGCTGCGTCACAGTCTTGCACCAGGGAGCCTCAGTCCAGTTCAATCACCTGCAGTGGTGAGGTGTGTGTGTGTGCATGGAGACAAGAGGGCACTTGCGTGTGTTTGTGACAATAACCAACACTCCCCCATGACCCACAGACGAACAGGCCATACACACACAGAACACAGAACGAGGAGAACATCACAGGATTCACGTCAACCAGGGGCATCACGAGAGCGCAGCAAGCCAACCGCATGCACGGCCGCTTTGAACATTCCACTGCTGAGCGCTTTGGTGAGAAAGTCTGCACGCTGTTGACGAGTGTCGACCCAGACAACCTGAACTTCTCCANCACTGGAGCTTCTGGCAACATAGCCCTGTTTTCCACTCTTCCAGGAGATAGCAGTCCCTCCGACTAGGAAGATGTAACCAGTGCGGTTGCGAACAACTGTGTCATGTGCCCAGTCACTATCTGTATAGCCGCCAACGACTACTGAGGGCTGAGCACGGTAGCAGAGTCCTACGCGTGCAGTGGACAACGCGTAGCGGACGACGCGCAGTGCGGCCTCGAGATGCTTCTGTCGAGGCTGCTGGGAGAACTGGGCAAGGAAATTGACCGCGAAGGCCACGTCTGCCCTAGTGGTAGTGGCGAGGTACATGAGAGAGCCGACTACACTGAGGTAGTCGGTGACGACGACAGACTCCCCCAGCTGCGCTGAGCCCAGTGAATTCAGCAGACGCTGACCTGTCGGAGTCATTGGTGTGGATGCGGTGGGGATGTCTGCAAGCAAGGGGGCAAAGCGCTCCCCCAGTGTGCGTATGTACGCAGCCTGGTGCACATGCAGGGTGCGACGCTGACGATCACGCTCAAGCTCCATCCCCAAAAACACCCGTGCAGGACCTAGATCCCCCATCTTGTACGCAGACTGCAGCAGGTTTTTCACTGACTGGACAGCTGCTGGGCTGGGTGAGGCAATGAGCAGGTCATCAACGTAGACCAACGTCGCCACCAACGGCTCTGAGGGGGCGCTCAAGAAGAGCGCTGGATCAACCGTACTGTGACGGTAATCTCCCCGCTCGAGAGTCGAGGAGATCTCCATGTTCCAACACCGCGGCGACTGCTTGAGCCCATAGAGGGCTTTGCGCAGTCGCCAGACCTTGCTTGTACCATCGGTGAAGCCCGGGGGCTGTATCATGTAGATTTCTTCATCGAGCTTCCCATGCAGGAAGGCGTTGTTGACATCCATCTGCTCCAGTTCCCAGTCGTGCTGGGCGACGAGACTCAAAAGTGCTCGAGCAGTGGTGTATCTCCCGACCGGTGCAAAGGTCTCATCAAAGTCAACGCCGGGAATCTGGGAGAACCCCTTAGCTGTGAGGCATGCCTTGTACCGGTCGACAGTTCCATCGGGCTTCAGCTTACGCCGAAGGACCCATCGGGCGGAGATTGCCTTGCGACCTGCAGGTAGATCCACGAGCTCAAAGACTCCATGGTCTTGGAGGGCTGTGAGATCTTCCTGCATGGCCTTCTCCCAGAGGGCAGCGTCTGCTGTCTCACGAGCCTGCCGGACAGTGGTGGGCTCAGGAGGAAGAGTGGGGAGGCCAGCGGCCGCAAAGCATGCGGCAACATAACCGGCGACAGAGGACTCAAGAGCACTGTGGAACTCGTGGGCTACAAGAGCATAGCCAACTGCAGAGTTGGGATGTACAACGCTCACAGACAGGCCTAGTGCATCGAGGCCAATGGGGCGCACTGAGGGACCAGCTGTGGAGGATGGGGCTCTGGAGGGGGTGACTCGCTGAGGGGCAGTGGACGAGCCAATCAGGACAGACTCAGCAGGCGCCCTGGAAGAGGAAGGCTGAGAGGACTGAGAGGGAGGAAGAGCACGAAGTCTCCCCCCGCGAGTGTAAGGCTCAGGACCGGGGAGCTGAGCCTGAGGAGCGTCACCCACGGCGGTGTCAAGCACCGGAGAAGCCGTAGAGCTAGGAGACGAGTTGGGAGTAGAGTGGGCAGTGGACTGTGCGGGAGTGGGTGCCGAGTGTGAGAACTCGGGACTGGCGGTGGACGGCGAAGACACAGGGCTGCCGGCTGAGGGCAAGGGCGACACGGACTCCGGGGAGGGCACTGAGGCCCCCGACTCAGAAGAGGAACGGGGGGACGAGGAGGAGGAGTCCTCGTCACTGTCCGTGGGAGTGACAGCAGGGGACGCCGTGTGAGAGGGAGAAGTGGACGCATGGAGATCGGAGGCTGGAACAGACCCACCCCAACCCCCAAGCCGACAAAGCGAGGAGAGGGAAGACGGAGGAGGGACATGGACCAGGTCACGGGGGAAGACATCCTCAAAGAAGAGGGCGTCGCGTGACTCGATGACGCGGGAACGGTCGGGGTCCCAGAAGCGCCACGCCTTAGACATGGCAGAGACACGAAGAAACGTGTAGAGGCGAGCACGAGGACTCAGTTTGCCATCGCGGAAGTCCTCGGGCAGCCAGACGGCAGCCACACAGCCCCAGACACGAGCCAGACGGAGGTCAGCACGGCGACCATACCAGCGCTCAAAGGGAGTGACATGGCGAGGAAGGGGACCATGTGGAACACGGTTCCATGACCCAGGTCATGTAGCACATGGCCTCGAAGGAGAAGACGGGAGAGAGGGAGGACTCGCTGAGGAGAGTACGAACACCATCAGCGAGGGTGCGGTTCCAGCGTTCAGAGACACCATTCTGCTGGGGTGTGTAGGGGGCCGAAGGCTCCATACACACCCCACGAGAGGTAAGAAAGCGGGCGGTGGGACCCATGAACTCGCCACCACGGTCACAGCGAAAGACTTTGAGCCGGCGACCACAGGTCAGTTCAGTTTGTGGTAGCCAGGACTCAAGTGTGGGACAGACGTCACTCTTTTGCCGAAGGGCAAAGACTCAGCGCATGCGAGAAAAGTCGTCTGTGAGACATAGGACATAACGACCGACACCCCCAAGAGCGTCATGGGCAAGGGGTCCCATGACGTCAGTGTGCAAGAGATCAAGGGGGTAAGACGTGCGGGACTCGGACGTGGAGAACGGGGAGCGGCGCATTTTGCCTTGGGCACAGTCGAGACAGTCAGTGGAGCGGTGCAGAGAACGTGTTGGCATCAAGGCCATGAGCAGGCATGTCCCGAAGCAGACTGTCAATGGCAGCGGTGTGAATGTGACAGAGGCGACGATGAAGCAACTGCGCATGTGCAGGAGTAAGGGAGCGAGCCACATGAACAAGAGCAGTCGAGGAGGGATGGGGTGCAAACGAGGGCACGCGGAACAAGCGGTCACAGTGAGTGCCACGCAGTAAGACACGACCAGTAGTGCGATGCATGACAGAGGCAATGCCACGGCTGGATGAGAAGTCCATGCCCTGGTCGTCGAGTGTCGTAACAGACAGCAGACTGAGCACAAGAGCGGGCACGTAGAGAGCGTCAGGAAGGAAGAGTTCCCCCCCAGGACCAACGAAACGGACGACACCGACACCCTGGACGGGGAGAAGGTGGCCAGAGCGAGTGCGTACAAAGCGAACAGAGCCAATGGGACCCAGTGACACAAACGAAGAGCGACAGGAAGTCATGTGGTGGGTGGCTCTTGAATCAAGAATCCAGAAGCCATCAGTCACGCGGACAGACGCAGGGTCACGACTCACGACGGCAACGGCAGAGCGAGGAGAGAGGCACTGACCACAAGCGGCAAGACAACGAGGGAGACTGTATGACTGACACTCCTCAATCCACGGGACGTCAACTGGGGGACACCCCTGAACATGACCGGGGGGGTCCACGAAGAGACGAATCAACAGCACACGCAAGGCCCTCCTCAATCGAACGCACACTCTCACCTCCCTGATCACGGAGGTGACGTTGGTGAACGGCGTGAGAGAGTGCAGAGTCCAGCTGGCGGTCGTCCTCTGATGGTCCGGTGATGAGTACATTAGAGGAGGGACGCTGGGGACCGGGGGTGGAGGAAGCCCATGTCAGAGGTGAGTAGAAGCTAGAGGGAGGCCCGAAGTAGACTGGGCCCCCAAACCCCGGGGGCCAACCCCAGGGAGCGGATGGAGGAGGTAAAGAGAGGGCAGCGCTGTAGGCAGCAGCTGTAGGGAATGGGGAAGAAGAGTGTGCAGGGCCACGACTTGACCCCGCGGAGGTGGAGGAGCGTGTAGAGCCGCCACCAGACCCTGAGGAGCGTGCCCACTGGGCACGCATGGCGGAGGCCAGGCGTGCATCATCTGGTGGTGCAGAGCACTTGGGCGCCGCATGACCAGTGGCGCCGCAGTTCCAGCAAGTGACAGTGGTGGTGGAGGATGAGGGGAATGCGGTGCTATCAGAGCCGCGACCTTTGCCACCTTTCCCTTGCCCGCCACCACCAGAGCCACCCCCTCGGCCTTTACCTTTACCACCCCCTCCACCACAACCACCCACTTGGGAAGCAAGAGATATGGCAGTAGTGACAGAGGTGGAGATGGAGGACGAACCAGACGCAGAGGAGGTGGAGGAAGAAGAAAGTGCGGTGGTTGCTGCTGCAACTGCGGCGCAGTGAATGCGCTTATTCTGCAGAGAGCTCCACAGTTGGTAAAGCGTTGGGAGGTGAACTCCCATAAGGCCCCAATGCCAAGGGGTGCGTCGGCGGGGACAGGGATGGCCGACAAACGCTCAAGCTCTGTGGCCTTCACTTCGCGAAAGATGTCGCTGAGCTCCGGGATGAGACCGTTGACAATGGAGAGAACAGCAGGGAGTTGGCCTGGGGCGGCCTTGCCGAGGTCACGCAGCAGTCGCAGACTGCGAGCCCAATAGGAGTCAGCAGTCTCATCAGCACGCATGGAGAGCGTGTTGAACTGGACGGTGAGGACGCTCTGTGCTGCATGTCCTGTGACTGTCGTGCGCCGCTTGATCAGGGCATAAGCCCCAACCGGGTCAGCGGGGGTGCGGCGTGCAGTGTCAGCATTGTAGGATCCGATCTCATCAGTGAGATCGTCTGGTCCAGCGCGAATGAGGGCACGGACCGCTCGTGTTGACTCAGAGTCGACTGGCACAAAAGGTGGAACAGCTGAGGGATTTGGTACATGGTAGTATTCCCAGAGCTGCTCCCCCTGCGCCCAGGCACTGAAACGAACCTCCCAAGAGTGGAAAGTAAGATTGGAGGTGAAATGGGGTGGAGTGGAATCAAAGTCAGGCTTGCGCTGCACTGATGGAACAAGGGCTTTGGCCGCAGCAGCGCCAGCGGCTGCGGCGACTGCAAGTG
>SZWC01006086.1:112919-124819 GCA_023375785.1 Penium margaritaceum | reverse complement strand
CTCAAGTTGTCGTTGACTTGCTCCAGCTGTCTTGGCCTTGCTCCAGTTTTCTTGGGCTTGCTCCAGTTGCCTTGGTGATGCTCTAGTTGTCTTGGTCTTGCTCCAATTGTCTTGAGCTTGCTCTAGTTGTTTTGCTCCAGTTGACTTGGGCTTGCTCCAGTTTTCTTGGCCTTGCTCCAGTTGTCTTGGGGTTGCTCCAGTTGTCTTGGGCTTGCTCTAGTAGTCTTGCCCTTGCTCCAGCAGTGCATGGTCTTGTTTGACTTTTCAGGGCCTTGCTCCAGGTGTCTTGGCTTTGCTCTAGTTGTCTTTGGTTTGTTGCAGCTATCTTGGCCTTGCTCCAGTTGTCTTGGCTTTCCTCCAGTTGTCTTGCGCTTGCTCCAGTTGTCTTGGCCTAGCTCAAGTTGTCTTTGGATTGCTCTAGTTGTCTTGGACATGCAACAGTTGTCTTGGCCTAGCTCTAGTTGTCTTGACCTTGCACTTGTGATCTTGGTCTTGGTCCAGTTGTCTTGGGCTTGCTCCGGCTATCTTGGCCTTGCTCATGTGTTCTTTGCCTTGCTTTAGCTGTCTTGGACTTGTGCCAGTTGTCTTGGGCTTCCTCCAGTTGTCTTTTCCTTGCTCCAGTTGTCTAGGGCTTGATCTTATCGTCTTGGACTTGCTTTAGTTGTCTTTGGATTGCTCCCGTTGTCTTGGCTTTGCTCCACTTGTCTTAGGATTGTTCCTCTTGTCTTGGGCTTGTTCCATTTGTCTTGGGCTTTCAACAGTTTTCTTGGCATTGCTCCAGTTGTATTGGGCTTGATGCAGCTGTCTTGAGCTTACTCCAGTTTTCCTGCGCTTTCTCCGCTTGCTTTGGCCTTGCTCCAGTTGTCTTGGCCTTGCTCCAGTTGTCTTCACCTTGTTCCATTTGACTTGGCCTTACTCCAGTTATCTTGGGATTGCTCTGGTTGTCTTGGGCTGGCTCCAGTTGTCTTGGCCTTGCTATGATTGTAGAGGCCTTGCTCCAGATGTCTTGGCCTTGCTCCAGTTGTTTTAGCCTTGCTCTAGTTGTTTTGGGATTGCTCTTGTTATCGTTGGCTTGGTCTAGTTGTCTTGGGCTTGATCGAGTTTTCTTGGCCTTTCTCTAGTTGTCTTGGCCTTGCTCCTGCTGCATTGGCCTTGCTTCTGTTGTCTTGGCCTTGCTCAGGTTGTCTTGGCCTTGCTCTATTTGACTTGGGCTTCATCCAGTTGTCCTGGCCTTTCTCTAGTTGACTTGGGCTTCATCCAGTTTTCCTGGCCTTGCTCTAGGTGTCTTGGGCTTGATCGAGTTGTCTTGGCCTTGTTCCAGTTGTCTTGGCCTTGCTCTAGTTGTCTTGGCCATTCTTGAGTTAGCAAGGGCTTGCTCCAATTGTCTTTGTCTTGCTCGAGCTTTCTTGGGCTTGCTCCAGTTGTCTTCGCCTTGCTCCAACTATCTTGGGGTTGCTCCACTTGTCTTTGGCTTGCTCAAACTTTCTGAGGCTTGCTTGAGTTGTCTTGGGCTTGCTCTAGTTGTCTTGGGCTTGCTCCAGTTGTCTTGGCCTTGCTTTAAGTGTCTCTGCCTTGTTCCAGTTGTCTTGGCCTTGCTCCATGTGTCTTGGGCTTGCTCCAGTTGTCTTGCCCTTGCCACAGCTGTTTTTCCCTTGCTCTAGTTGTCTTGGACTTGCTCTAATTGTTTTCGCCTGGCTCTAGTTGTCTTTGGCTGGCTACATCTGTCTTGGCCTTGCTCCAATTGTCTTAGCCTTGCTCCAGTTGTCTTGGGCATGATCCAGTTGTCTTGGCCTTGCTCCAGTTTCTTGGCCATGCTCCAGTTCTCTTGGCATTTCTCTTGTTGTGTTGACCTTGCTCCAGTTGTCTTTGCCTTGATTTTGTTGTCTTGGGCTTGCTCTATATATCTTGGCCTTGATCAAGTTGTCTTGGCTTTGCACCAGTTGTCTTGTCCTTGCGCTAGCTTCTTTTGGCTTCCTACACAGGTCTTGCCCTTGCTCTAGTTGTCTTGGGCTTGCTCCAGTTTTCTTGGCCTTGCTCCAGTTGTCTTCGCCTTGCTCCAGTTGTCTTGGGCTTGCTCCAGTTGTCCTCGGCTTGCTCTACTTCTCTTGGCCATGCTCCAGTTTTCATGGGCTTGGTCCAGTTGTCTTGGCCTTGCTTGACTTGTCTTGGCTTGGTCCAGTAGTCTTGGCCTTGCTCAAATCGTTTTGGGCTTGCTCCAGTTATCTTGGGCTTGCTCCAGTTGTCTTGTGATTTCTCCAGTTCTTCGGCTTGCTACAGTTGTCCTGGGCTTGCTCCACTTGTATTGGCCTTACTCAAGTTGTCTGTGGCTTGCTCTCTTGTCTAGGGATTGCTTCAATTGTCTTGCCCTTGCTCCAGTTGTCTTGGCCTTGCTCCAGTTGTCTTGGGCTTGATCTGTTTGTCTTTGCCATGCTCCAATTGTCTTTGACTTGATCCATTCGTCTTGGCCTTGCTCCAGTTGTCTTGGCCTTGCTCAAGTTGTTTTAATCTCCCTCCAGTTATCTTGAGCTTGCTCTAGTTGTCTTGGGGTTGCTCTAGTTGTCTTGGCCTTGCTGTAGTTTTGTTGGCCTTTCTCCATTTGTCTTGGGCTTCCTCAAGTCATTTTGGCTTGCTTTAGCTGTCTTGAACTTGCCCCAGTTGTCTTGGCCTTGCTCTAGTCATCTTTGCCTTGCTCTTGTTGTCTTGGGCTTGCTCTGGTTGTCTTGACCTTGCTCTGGTTGTCTCGGCCTTCCCCAGCTGTCTTGGCCTAGCTTCAGTTGTCTTAGGCTTGCTCCAGTTGTCTTTGCCTTGCTCAAGTCATCTTGGGCTTGCTGGAGTTGTCTTCGCCTTGCTCCAGTTTTCTTGACCTTGCTCCAGTTGTCTTGGGCTTGCTGGAGTTGTCTTGGCCTTGCTCTAGTTGTATTGAGCTTGCTGTACTTGTCTTGGCCTTGCTCCATTTGTCTTGTTCTGCTCCAATTATCTTGGCCTTGCTTCTGTTGTCTTGGCCTTGCTCCACTTGTCTTGGCCTTTCTCCTGTTGTCTTGGCCTTTCTCCTGTTAGGTGGGGCTTATTCCAGTTGTCTTGGGCTTGCTCCAGTTTTCTTGACCTTGCTCTAGTTTTCTTGGTTTTGCTCCAGTTGTCTTGGGCTTCCTCCAGTTGTCTTGGCATTTCTTCTGTTGTCTTGGCCATGCTGTAGTGCCTTGGCCTTGTTCAGTTGTCTTGGCATTGGTCCACTTGTCTTGGCCTTCCTCCTGTTGTATTGGCCTTAATCCAGTTTTCTTGGCCTTGCTCCAGTTGTTTTGGCCTTGCTCTTGTTGTCTTGGGTTTGCTGCAGTTGTCTTGGCCTTGCTCCATTTGTACTGGCCTTGCTCCAGTTGTCTTGGGCTTTATCCAGTTATATATAACTTTGTCAAGTTGTCTTGGCCTAGATCCAGTTCTCTTGCCCTCACTTTTCATGACTTTGCTCCAGTTATCTTGGTCTTGCTTCCGTTGTTTTGGGATTGCTCCAGCTATCTTGGCCTTGATCAAGTAGTCTTGGCCTTGCTCTAGTTGTCTTGGATTTGCGCTAGTTGTATCGGGCTTCCTACAGTGGTCTTGCCCTTTCTCCAGTTTTCTTGGCCTTGCTCCAGTTGTCCTGGGCTTGCTCCAGTTGTCTTGGGCTTGCTCCGGTTGTCTTGGGCTTGCTCCAATTGTCTGGGGCTTGCTCCAGTTGTCTTGGCCATTCTTTAGTTGTCTTAGCCTTGCTCCAGGTGTCTTGGCCTTGCTCAAGTTGTCTTTGTCTTGCTCCAGTTGTCTTGCGCTTGCTCCAGTTGTCTTGGGCTTACTGCGGTTGTTTTGGCCGTGCTCCAATTGTCTTGGCCTTGTTCAAGTTGTTTTGGCCTTACTCAGTTCTTTTGGGCTTGGTCCAGTTATCTTGCACGGTCTCCAGTTGTCTTTGGCTTGCTGCGGTTGCCTTGGCCTTGTTCTAGTTGTTTTGGCCTTGCTCCAGTTCTCTTGGGCTTCCTCCAGTTGTCTTGGGCTTGCTCCAGTTTTCTTGGGCATTTTCTAGCTGTCTTAGCCTTGCTACAGTTGTCTTGGCTTTGATCTAGTTTTTTTTCAGCTTGCTCTTGTTGTCTTGGGCTTTTTGCAGTTGTGTTGACCTTGCTCTGGTTGTTTTTGCCTTCCCTAGCTATCTTGGCCTTGCTTCAGTTGTCTTGGGCTTGCTCTAGTTGTCTTGGCCTTGCTCCTGTTGTCTTTGGCTTGCTCTAGTTGTCTTGGCCTTGCTCCAGTTGTCTTTGGCTTGCTCCAGTTGTCTTGGCCTTTCTTCAGTTGTCTTGGGCTTGCTGGAGTTCTCTTTCCATTGCTCCAGTTGATGTGAGCTTGATGTAGTTGTCTTGGCCTCACTCCAGTTGTCTTGGCCTTGCTAGAATTGTCTTGGCGTTTCACCAGTTGTCTTGGCCTTGCTCCATTTGTCTTGGCATTTCTCTTTTTAGGTGGAGCTTGTTCCAGTTGTCTTTCTCAAGTTGTCTTGCCCTTCCTCCAGCTTTCTTGGTCTTGCTCCAGTTGTCTTGGGCTTGCTCTAGTTTTCTTGGGGTTTCTTCAGTTGTCTTGGCCTTGCTCCAGTTTTCTTGGCCTTTCTCAGGTTGTATTGGGCTTGCTCTCGTTGTCTTGTGCTTGCCGTAGCTGTTTTGGCCTTGCTCTTATTGTCTTGGCCTTGCTCGAGTTGTCTTTAGCGTGCTCCAGTTGTGTTGTCCTTTTTCTTATTCTCTTTGGCTTGCTCCAGATCCTTGGCGTTGCTCCAGTTGTCTTGGCCCTAATCCAGTTGTCTTGGCCTTGCTCCAGTTGTCTTGGCCTTACTCTAGTTTCCTTGACGTTTGTGCAGTTGTCTTGGCCTTGCTCTAGTTGTCTTGGGCTTGCTCCAATTGTCTTGGGCTTGCTCCAGCTTTTTTGGGCTTGCTCCAGTTGTCTAGGGATTGCTTCAGTTGTCTTGGGCTTGCTCAAGTTGTCTTGGGCTTGCTCCAATTGTCTCTGGCTTGATCCAGTAGTCTTCGGTTGCTCCAGTTGTCCTGGGCTTGCCCTAGTTGTCTTGGCCTTTTCTTGAGTTGTCTTGGGCTTGCTCCAGTTTTCGGTGGCTTGCTCCAGTTGTCTTGGCCTTGCTCCACTTGTCTTGGCCTTGCTCCACTTGTCATGGCCTTTCTCCAGTTGTCTTGGCCTTGCTCCACTTATCTTGGGCTTGCTCCAGTTGTATTGTACTTGCTCAGATTATCTTCGCCGCGCTCCAATTGTCTTGGCCTTTCTCCAGTTGTCTTGACCTTTCTCCAGTTGTCTTGGCCTTGCTCTAGTTAGTTTGGGTTTTCTCCAGTTTTCTTGGAGTTTCCACAGGTTTTCTTGGGCTTGTTACAGTTTTCTTGGCCTTGCTCAAGTTTTCTTGGCCTTCCTTTAGTTGTCTTGGCCTTCTTCCAGTTGTCTTGGGCTTCATCCAGTTGTCTTGGCCTTGCTCCAGCTGTCTTGGGCTTTCTCTAGCTGTCGTGGCCTTGCTCCGGTTGTCTTGGCTTTGCTCTAGTTTTCTTCACCTTGCTCTTGTTGTCTTGGGCTTGCTCCGGACATCTTGACCTTGCTCAGGTTGTCTTGGTCTTCCTCCAGCTGTCATGGCCTTGCCCTTGTTGTCTTGGGCTTGCTCTAGTTGTCTTGGCCTCGTTCCACTTTTCTTGGGCTTGCTTCAGTTGTATTTGCCTTCATCCAGCTGTCTTGGTCTGTTCCAGTTGTCTTGGGGTTTCTCGAGTTGTTTTGGCCTTGCACCTAATGTATTGATCTTGCTGTGGTTGTCTTGGACTTGCTCCATTTGTATTGGCCTTGCTCTAGTTGTCTTGGGCTTGATCCAGTTGTCTTGGCCTTGATCCATTTTTCTTCGCCATTCTCAAGTTAGTTGGGGTTTGCTCCTATTGTCTTTGGCTTGCTCCAGTTGTCTTGGCTCTGCTCCAGTTGTCTTGGCCTTGCTCTAGTTGTCTTGCCCTTGCTCCAGTTGTGTTGGGCTTTCTCCAGTTGTCTTGGGATTTCTCCAGTCTTCTTGGGCTAGTGGAGTTGCCTTAGCTTTTCTCCAGTTGTATTGAGCTTGCTCTAATTGTGCAGGCCTAGCTCCAGGTGTCTTGGCCTTGCTCCAATTGTCTTGGCCTTGCTTCTGTTGTCTTGGCCTTGCTTCCTTTGTCTTGGCCTCTCTCCAGTTAGTTGGGGCTTGTTCCAGTTGTCTTTGGCCTGATCCTGTTTTCTTGGGCTTGCTCCAGTTTTCTTGGCCTTGTTTTATCTGTCTTGGCCTTGCTCCAGTTGTCTTGGGCTTCCTCCAATCGTCTTGGCCTTGCTCAAATTTTCTTCTGCTTTTTCCAGCTGTCTTGGCCTTGCTCCAAATGTCTTGACCTTGTTGTAGTTGTCTTCGCCTTGCTCCAAATATCTTGGGCTTGCTCCAGTTGTCTTGACCTTCCTCAGTTGTCTGGCCTTGCTCCAGATGCCTTGGCCTTGCTCTGGTTGTCTATTCCCTGCTCGAGTTGTCTCGGCCTTTCTCCAATTGTCTCAGCGTTGCTCCAGTTGTCTTGGCCGTGCTCTAATCGTCTTGGGCGTGCTCCAGTTTTCTTGCCCTTCCTCCAGGTTTCTTGGCCTTGCTCCTGTTGTCTTGGCCTTGTTCTAGATGTCTTGGCTCTGCACTAGTTTTCCTGGGCGTGCTGCAGCTATCTTGGCCTTGCTCCAGTTGTCTTGGCCTTGCTCTAGTTGTCTTAGGCTTGCTCCATTTATCTTGGGCTTGCTGCAGTTGTCTTGGCCATTCTCTTGACCACTTGGCCAAGGCCTTGACCACTTGGCCAAGGCCAAGTGGTCTTGGCCTTGCTCCAGTTGTCTTGACCTTGCTCCTGTTGTCTTGACCTTGCTCCCCTTGTCTTGACCTTGCTTAAGTTGTCTTGGTCGTGCTCCAGTTGTGTTAGACTTGCGCCAGTTGTCTTGGGCCTTCTCGAGCGGTCTTTACCTTGCTCTAGTTGTCTTGGCCTTGCTCCAATTGTCTTAGGCTTGCTCCAGTTGTCTTGGGCTTGCTCCAGTTGTCTTGGGCTTGCTCCAGTTGTCTTGAGCTTGCTCCTGTTGTCCTGGGCTTGCTCTACTTATCTTGGCCTTGCTTCAGTTGTCTTTGGCTTGCTCCAATTGTCTGGGGCTTGCTCCAGTTTTCTTGGACTTTCTTTAGTTCTCTTAGCCTTGCTCCAGTTTTTTTGGCCTTGCTCAAGTTGTCTGGGCCTTGCTCCAGTTGTTTTGGGCTTCCGCCAGTTGTCCTGGGCTTGCTCCGGTTGTCTTGGAAGTGCTCCAAATGTCTTGGCCTTGCTCCAGTTGTCTTGGCCTTGCTCCTGTTGTCTTGGCCTTGCTCCAGTTGTTTTGAGCTTTCTCGAGTTTTATTGGAATTGCTCCAGATGTTTTGCGCTTGCTCTAGTTGTATTTTCCTTGCTCCAGTTGTCTTGGGCCTCCTCCCGTTGTCTTTGGCTTCCTACAGTTGTCTAGAGCTTGTTGTAGGTGTCTTGGCCTTGATCCAGATGTCTTGGCTGTGTTCTAGTTGTCTTCACCTTGCTTTAGTTGTCTTGGGCTTGTTCCGGTTGTCTTGACCTTGCTGTGGTTGTCTTTGCCTTCGCAAGCTGTCTTGGCCTTGCTTCAGTTGTTTTGAGCTTGCTCGAGTTGTCTTTGCCTTGCTCCAGTTATCTTTGCCTTGCTCCAGTTCTCTTGGCCTTGTTCCAGCTATGTTGGGCTTGCTGGTGTTGTCTTGGCCTTGCTCCAGTTTTATTCAGCTTTCTGTAATTGTCTTGGTCTTGCTCCAGTTGTTTTGGCCTCGCTCCAACTGTCTTGGCCTTTCTCCAGTTGTCTTGCCCTTGCTCTACTTGTCTTGGCCTTGCTCCAGTTTTATTCAGCTTTCTGTAATTGTCTTGGTCTTGCTCCAGTTGTTTTGGCCTCGCTCCAACTGTCTTGGCCTTTCTCCAGTTGTCTTGCCCTTGCTCTACTTGTCTTGGGCTTGCTCCAGCGGCCTTGGCCTAGCTCCATATGTCTTGGCTTTATTGCAGTTGTCTTAGCGTTGGTCCAAATGGTTTGGGCATTCTCCACTTGTCTTGACCGTGCTCGAGTTGTATTGGCCTTGTTCCAGTTGTCTTGGCCTTGCTCTACTTGTCTTGGGCTTGCTCCAGCGGCCTTGGCCTAGCTCCATATGTCTTGGCTTTATTGCAGTTGTCTTAGCGTTGGTCCAAATGGTTTGGGCATTCTCCACTTGTCTTGACCGTGCTCGAGTTGTATTGGCCTTGTTCCAGTTGTCTTGGCCTTGCTCCACTTGTCTTGGCCTTGCTCCAATTGTCTTGGCTTTGCTTCAGTTTTCTTGGCCGTGCTTTGGTTGTCTTGGGCGTGCTCCAGTTGTCTTGCCCTTCCTCCATTTTTCTTGGACTTGCTCCAGTTGTCTTGGCCTTGCTTCAGTTGTCTTGGCCTTGCTTTATTTGCCTCGGACTTGCTGCAGCTGTCTTGGCCTTACTGGAGTTGTCTTGGCCATGCTCCACTGGTCTTGGCCTTGCTCCAGTTGACTTGACCTCGCTCCCGTTGTCTTGGCCTTGCCCCTGTTGTCTTGGGCTTGCTCCAGCTATCTTGGCCGTGCTCCAGTTATCGCGGGCTTGCTGCAGTTGTCTTGGCCTTGCTCCAGTGGTATTGGGCTTGCTGTAGTTGTCTTGGCCTTGCTCCAGTTGTCTTGACCTTGCTTCAGTTTTCTTTGCCTTGCTCCAGTTGTCTTGGCCTTTCTCCAGTTAGCTCGGGCTTGTTCCAGTTGTCTTTGGCTTGCTAGAATTGTCTTGGGCTTGCTCCAGTTGTCTTGGCCTTGCTCCAATTGTATTTGGCTCAATCGAGTTGTGTTGGGCTTGCTCCAGTTTTCTTGGGCTTGCTCCAGTTGTCTTGGGCTTGCTCCAGTTGTCTTGAGCTTGCTTCCTTTGTCTTGGGCTTGCTCCAGTTGTCGAAGGCTTGCTCCAGTTGTCTTGGTCTTGCTCCATTTTTCTTGGGCTTTCTCCACTTGTCTTGGTCCAATGGAGTTGTCTTGGGTTTGCTCCAGTTGTCTTGGGTTTGCTTCAGTTGTCTTGGGCTTGCTCCAGTTGTGTTGGCCTTGCTCCTGTCGTCTTGGCCTTGTTCCGGTTGTCTTAGCCTTGCTCCAGTTGTCTTGGGATTGCTCCAGTTGTCTTGGGATTGCTCTGGTTTTCTTGGCCGTGCTCCTATTGTCTTTGCCTTGCTTCAGTTGTCTTGGCCTTGGTCCAGTTGTCTTGGCATTGCGCCGGTTGTTTCTGGTTTGATCTAGTTGTCTGGGGCTTGCTTCAGTTCTCTTGGGCTTGCCCAAGCTGTCTTGGCCTTGCTCTTGTTGTCTTGGTTTTGCTCCATTTGTCTTGGGCTTGTTAAAACGTTTTTGGCCTTGCTCCTGTTGTCTTGGCCATCCTTCAGTTGTCTTGGGCTTCCTCCTTTTGTCTTGGCCTTACTCCAGTTGTCTGGCCTTGCTCTAGTTGTCTTTTCCTTGCTCTAGTTGTCTTGGTTTTGCTCCGGTTGTCCTGACCTTGCTCTTGTTGTCTTGGCCTTCCTCCAGCTCTCATGGTTTTAATCTAGCTGTCTTTGGCTTGCTCCAGTGTTCTTGCGCTTGCTGCAGTTGTCTTGGGCTTGCTCCAGTTGTCTTTGCGTTACTTCAGTTATCTTGGCCTCGCTCCAGTTGTCTTGGGGTTTCTGGAGTTGTCTTGGCCTTGCTTTAGTTGTATTGAGCTTTCTCTCGTTGTGTTGGCCATGCTCCAGTTGTCTTTGCCTTTCTCCAGTTGTCTTTACCTTGCTCCAGTTGTCTTGGTCTTGCTCCAATTGTCTTGGAATTTCTCCAGTTAGTTGGGGCTTGCTCCAGTTGTCTTTGGCTTGCTCTAGTTGTGTTGGGCTTGCTCCAGTTGTATTGGGCTTGCTTCTGTTGTCTTGGTCTTGGTCCAGTTGTCTTGGCCTTGTTGAAGTTGTCTTGGCCTTGCTCTAAAATTTTTAAGCTTACGCCAGTTGTCTTGATCTTGCTCTAGTTGTCTTTGCCTTGCTTGAGTTGTCTCGTCCTTGCTCTGGTTGTTTTGGTCTTGCTTTCGTCGTCGCGGCCTTGCTCCAGTTGTCTTTGGCTTGCTCTTGTTGTCTTGGGCTTGCTCAGGTTTTCTTTGGCTTGGTCCAGATGTCTTGCTCTAGTTGAATTGGGCTTGATCCATTTGTCTTGGCCTCGCTACAGTTGTCTTGAGCTTGCTCCAGTTGTCTTGGAATTTCTCCAGTTGTCTTGGCCTTGCTCCAATGGTCTCGGCCTTTCTCCAGTTATCTTGGCTTGTGTGGTCCTCTTGGGTGTTCTCAAGTTGTCTCGCCCTTCCTCCAGCTTTCTTGGCCTTCCTTAAGTTGTCTTGGCGTTACTAAGGTTGTATTGGCCTTCCTATAGTTGTCTTGGGCTTGCTACAGCTGTTTTGGCCTTGCTCCAGTTGTCTTGGCCTTGCTCCAGTTGTTTGTAGCTTGCTCCGGTTGTCTTTTACTTCAGGAGATTATCTATATACCAAGCGTTCGGACAGAGGTAGTCTCCAGCGCCACTAGTTTGAGAACTAGAGACCAATATGCCACGCTTGATGATATTTGAACACACAACGCCACGCTTTCCGATTTTTTATCACGATGAACCACGGATTGTTTGTGGCAGTGACGATATGCCACGAGGGGCATATAAGATGTTACTACAGACCCCGCGAACTAAGGGCTTGTCATGACATCTTATTGTTGTTTTTATTCGTTCATCAAAGTCAAGGTTTCCATTTCTTTTTGGAATAGGGGTGAGTAAGTTAGTCGATATTCGCAAACGTTTTTCGCAGTTTTGTCGTTACTAGACGGTTGAACCTGGAGAACTTCCACGTGCATGACGCGACGGAACTTCAATTATGCGTGGGACATTACAAGGGATTGTTTGTTTAAACTTCTAGTGCAATTTTTACTAAGAACAATGCGGAGAAAAGCAAGCATATACGAAGAGAGAAATCCACAAGTTCAGCGACTAGACAGAGCAGACATGTTGACGCGCACTTGAAGGGGCAAATGGAGATCTGCATCGTGCACGCGTGGCTTCTGGTGATCTACTTTCGGAAACCGTGGCTTCTTGCGATCTAACTTTGGTATCCGTGGCAAATAGTTTTCAAGAAACGGATCACGTGGCGGATAGCTTACGTAAGTGAGAGAAGTGTGGCAGATAGTAACTTTGCCGCTTTTACTTTCCCTTCTTCTCTTTGGCTTGCTACAGTTGCTTGGCCTTGGTCTAGTTGTCTTGGCCTTACTCCAGTTGTCTTGGCCTTACTCCAATTGTCTTTGCTTTGCTCTAGATGTCTTGACGTTGCTAGAGTTGTCTTGGCCTTGGTCCAATTGTTTTGGGCTTGCTCCAGTTTTCTTGGGCTTCTCAGGCTGTCCTGGGCTTACTTCAGTTGTCTTGGGCTTGCTTGAGTTGTCTTGTGCTTGCTCCAATTGTCTTGGGCTTGTTCCAGTTGTCTGTGGCTCGCTCCAGTTGTCCTGGGCTTGCTCTAATTGTCTTGGCCTTACTCCAGTTGTCTTGGGCTTGCTCTTGTTGTCTGGGGCTTGCTCCAGTTGTCTTAGCCTTGCTTCACTTGTCTTGGCCTTGCTCCACTTGTCCTCGCCTTGCTCTAGTTGTCTTGGCCTTGTTCTAGTTGTCTTGGGCTTGCTTCAGTTGTTTTGGGCTTGCTCTGGTTGTCTTGGCCATGCTCCAATTGTCTTGGCCTTGCTCCAGTTGTCTTGGCCTTGCTCCAGTTGTCTTGGCCTTTCTCCAGTTGATTTGAGTTTTCTCCAGTTGTCTTGGGCTTTCCCCACTTGTCTTGGGCTTTCCCCACTTGTCTTGGGCTTTC
>SZWC01006086.1:92629-112707 GCA_023375785.1 Penium margaritaceum | reverse complement strand
TTGTCTTGGGCTTTCCCCACTTGTCTTGGGCTTTCCCCACTTGTCTTGGGCTTTCTCCAGTTCTCTTGGCCTTGGTCTAGTTGTTTTGGCCTTCCTCCAGTCGTCTTGGCTTTTCTTCCAGTTATCTTGGGCTTTCTCAAGTTGTCTAGGCCTTGCTCTAGTTTATTGGCTTTGGTCTAGTTGTCTTCGCCCTGCTTTAGTTGTCTCGGACTTTTTCCGATTGTTTTGACCTTGCTCTGGTTGTTTTGGCCTTCCTCAAGCTGTCATGGCCTTGCTCTAGCTGTCTTGGGCTTGCTCCAGTTGTCTTGGCCTTGCTTCAGTTGTCTTGGGCTTGCTCTAGTTGTCTTCTCCTTGCTCCGGTTGTCTTGGCCTTGCTCCAGTTGTTTTGGGGTATCTGGAGTTGTTTTGGCCTTGCTCCAAATGTATTGAGCTTGCTGTAGTTATCTCGGCCTTGCTCCATTTGTATTGGCCTTGCTTTAGTTGTCTTGGCCTTGCTCGATTTCTCTTGGCCTTGCTCCATTTGTCTTGGCCTTTATCCACTTAGTGGGGGTTTGGTCCTATTGTCTTTGGATTTCTACAGTTTTCTTGGGCTTGCTCCTGTTGTCTTTGCCTTTCTCTAGTTGTCTTGGGCTTGCTCCAGTTGTCTTGGGCTTCTTCCAGTTGGCTTGGCCTTGCTCCAGTTCTCTTGGGCTTGCTCTAGCTGTCTTGGCCTTCCTCAAGTTGTCTTGGCCTTGTTGCAGTTATCTTAGCCTTGTTCCAAATGTCTTGGGCTTTGCTAGAGTTGTCTTGGGCTTGCTTCAGTTGTCTTGGCCTTGCTCAAGTTGTCTTGGCCTTCCTCCGGTTGTTTTGGCCTTGCTCTAGTTGTCTTGGCCTTGATCTAGTTGTCTTGGGCTTGTTTAAGTTGTCTTGTGCTTGCTTCAGTTGTCTTGCTCTATTTGAATTTGGCTTGATCCAGTTGTCTTAGCGTCACTCTAGTTGTCTTGGCCATGCTCCAGTTTTCTTGGGCTTGCTCCAGTTGCCTTGGCCTTGCTCCAATTTTCTCGGCCTTGCTCATGTTGTCTTGGACGTGCTCTGGTTGTGTTGGGCGTGCTCCAGTTGTCTTGCCCTTCCTGCAGCTTTCTTGGCCTTGCTCCAGTTGACTTTGCCTTGCTTTAGTTGTCTTGGGCTTGCTGGAGCTGTTTTGGCGTTTCTCCAGTTGTCTTGAGCTTGCTCCAGTTGTCTTGTCCTTGCTCTTGTTATCTTTGGTTGCTCCAGTTGTCATGGTCTTGCTGTGGTTGTCTTGGGCTTGCTCCACTCGTCTTGGTCCACTCCAGTTGTCTTGGGCTTGCGCTGTTTTTCTTGGGGTTGCTTCAGTTGTCTTGGCCTTGCTCCAGTTGTGTTGGCCTTGCTCCTGTCCTCTTTGCCTTGCTCCAGTTGTTTTGGCCTTGCTCCAGTTGTCCTGGGCTTGCTCCAGTTGTCTTGGGCTTGCTGTGGTTGTCTTGGCCGTGCTCCAATTGTCTTTGCCTTGCTTCAGTTTTCTTGGCCTTGGTCCAGTTGTCTTGGCCTTGCTCCGGTTTTTTTGGGTTTGCTCTAGTTATCTTGGGTTTGCTCCAGTTGTCTTGGGCTTGCCCAAACTGTCTTGGCCTTGCTCTTGTTGTCTTGGCCTTGCTCCAGTTGTCTTGGGCTTGCTCTAGGTTTTTTGGCCTTGCTCTAGTTGTCTTGGCCTTCCTTCAGTTGTCTTGGGCTTCCTCCAGTTGTCTTGGCCTTGTTCTAGTTTTCTTGGGCTTGCTTTAGCTGTCTTGGCCTTGCTCCAGTTGTCTTAGCCTTGCTCTAGTTGTCTTTGCCTTTCTATAGTTGTCTTGGGCTTACTCCGGTTGTCTTGTCCTTGTTGTGGTTGTCTTGGTCTTCCTCCTGCTCTCATGGCCTTGCTCTAGCTTTCTTCGGCTTGCTTCAGTTTTCTTGCCCTTGCTGCAACTGTCTCGGGCTTGCTCCAGTTGTCTTTGCCTTACACCAGTTGTCTTGGCCTTGCTCCAGTTGTTTTGAGCTTGCTATAGTTGTTTTGGCCTTGCTCCAGTTGTCTTTGCCTTTCTCCTGTTGTCTTTGCCTTGCTCCAGTTGTCTTGGCCTTGCTCCATTTGTCTTGGCCTTTCTCCAATTAGTTGTGGCTTCCACCAGTTGTCTTTGGCTTGATCTAGTTGTATTTGGCTTGCACCAGTTGTCTTGGCCTTGCTCTAGTTATCTTGGCCTTGCTCTAGTTGTCTTGGGCTTACTCCTGTTGTCTTGATCTTGCTCCACTTGTCTTGGCCTAGTTGCAGTTGTCTTGGCCTTGTTCCAAATGTCTTGATCTTGCTCCACTTTTCTTGATCTTGCACTAGTTGTCTCGGCCTTGCTCGAGTTGTCTTGTCCTTGCTCTGGTTCTTTTGGCCTTGCTCCAGTCGTTTTGGCCTTGCTCCAGTTGTCTCGGCTTGCTCAAGTTGTCTTGCGCTTGCTCCAGTTTTCTATGGCTTGCTCCAGTTGTCTTGCTCTAGTTGACTTTGTCTTGATCCATTTGTCTTGGGCTTGCTCTAGTTGCTTGGCCTTGCTCCAGTTATATAGGCCTTAATCCAGTTGTCTTAGCCTTTCTCCAGTTGTCTTGGCTTTGCTCTAGATGTCTTGACATTGCTCTAGTTGTTTTGGCGTTGGTCCAATTGTTTTGGGCTTGCTCCAGTTTTCTTGGGCTTGCTCAGGTTGTCTAGGGCTTGCTTCAGTTGTCTTGGGCTTGCTTGAGTTGTCTTGGTCTTGCTCCAATTATCTTGGGATTGTTCCAGTTGTCTTGGGCTTACTCCAGTTGTCCTGGGCTTGCTCTCCTTGTCCTGGACTTACTCCAGTTGTCCTGGGCTTGCTATTGTTGTATGGGGCTTGCTCCAGTTGTCTTGGCCTTGCTCCACTTGTCTTGGCCTTGCTCCAATTGTCCTGGCCTTGCTCTAGTTGTCTTGGCCTTGCTCCAGTTGTCTTGGGCTTGCTCCAGTTGTCTTGGCCTTGCTCCACTTGTCTTGGCCTTGCTCCAATTGTCCTGGCCTTGCTCTAGTTGTCTTGGCCTTGCTCCAGTTGTCTTGGACTTGCTCCACTTGTCTTGGACTTGCTCCAGATGTCTTGGTTGTGCTCCAATTCTCTTGGCCTTGCTCCAGTTGTCTTGGCCTTGCTCTAGTAGTCTTCACCTTTCTCTAGTTGTTTTGGGTTTGCTCCACTTGTCTTGGGCTTTCCCCAGTTTTCTTGGGCTTGCTCGAGTTCTCTTGGCTTAGCTCTAGTTTTCATGGCCTTCCTTCAGTCGTCTTGGCGTTTCTTCCAGTTGTTTTGGGCTTCCTCAAATTGTCTTGGCCTTGCTTTTGTTGTCTTGGCTTTGCTCTAGTCGTCTTTGCCTTGCTCTTGTTTTCCAGTACTTGCTCCGGTTGTCTTGACCTTGCTCCGGTTGTCTTGGGCTTCCTCAAGCTGTCATGGCCTTTCTCTAGTTGCCTTGGGCTTGCTCCACTAGACTTGGCCTTGGTTCAGTTGTCTTGGGCTTTCTCCTGTTGTCTTTGCCTTGCTCTAGTTGTCTCGGTCCTACTCCAGTTGTTTTGGGGTTTTTGGAGGTGTTTTGGCCTTGCTCCAAATGTATTGAGCTTGCTGTAGTTTTCTTGGCCTTGCTTTATTTGTACTGGCCTTGCTTCAGTTGCCTGGCCCTTGCTCCAGTTGTCTTGGCCTTGATTAATTTGTCTTGGCCTTTCTCCACTTGGTTGGGGTTTGCTCCTGTTGTCTTTAGCTTCGTACTGTTGTCTTGGGCTTGCTACTGTTGTCTTGGCCTTTCTCTAGTTGTCTTGGCCTTGCTCCAGTTGTCATGGGCTTTCTCCAGTTGTCTTGGCCTTGCTCCAGTTCTCTTGGGCTTGCTCTAGCTGTCTTGGCCTTGCTCAAGTTGTCTTGGCCTTGTTGCAGTTGTCTTAGCCTTGTTCCAAATGCCTTGGGCTTTGCTACAGTTATCTTGGGCTTCCTTTAGTTGTCTTGGCCTTGCTCCGGTTGTTTTTGCCTTTCTCCAGTTGTTTTGGCCTTGCTCCAGTTGTCTTGGGCTTGTTTAAGTTGTCGTGTGCTTGCTCCAGTTGTCTTGCTCTAGTTGAATTTGGCTTGATCCAGTTGTCTCGGCGTCGCTCCAGTTTTCTTGGTCTTGCTCCAGTTCTCTTGGGCTTGCTCCGGTTGCCTTGACCTTGCTCCAAGTGTCTCGGCCTTGCTCATGTTGTTTGGACATGCTGTGGTTATGTTGGGAGTGCTCCAGTTGTCTTGCCCTTTTTGCAGCTTTCTTGACCTTGCTCCAGTTGTCTTGGCCTTGCTCGAGTTGTCTTTGCCTTGCTTTAGTTGTCTTGGGCTTGCTGCAGCTATTTTGGCATTTTTCCAGTTGTCTTGGCCTTGCTCTAGTTCTCTTGAGCTTGCTCCGGTTGTCTTGTCCTTGTTCTTGTTATCTTTGGCTTGCTGCAGTTGCTTTGTGTTGCTCCAGTTGTCTTGGCCTTACTCCAGTTGTCTTTGCCTTGCTCGAGTTGTCTTGGCCTTGCTCAAGAGTCTTGACGTTGCTCCAGTTGTCTTGGCCTTGCTCCAGTTGTCTTGGGCTTGCTCCAGCTATCTTGACATTGCTCCAGCTGTCTTGGGCTTGCTCCAGTTGTCTTGGCCTTGCTTCAATTGTCTTCGCCTTGGTCCAGTTGTGTTGGATTTGCTTGGTCGTCTTGGGCTTGCTCAAGTTGTCTTGCCCTTCCTCGAGCTGTCTTGGCATTGCTCCCGTTGTCTTGGCCTTGCTCCAGTTGTCTTGGCCTTGCTTTAGTTGTCTTGGGATTACTGCAGCAATCTTGACCTTGCTCCAATTGACTTGGCCTTGCTCCAGTTGTCTGTGGCTTGATCCAGTTGTGTTGGCCTTGCTTCAGTTTTCTTGGGCTTGCTCCAGTTATCTTACCCTTGCTCCTGTTGTTTTGTGCTTGCTCCACTTGTCTTGGGCTTGCTCCTGTTGTCTTGGGCTTGCTACTATTATCCTGGGCTTGCTCCACCTATCTTGGCCTTGCTCCAGTTGTCTTGGGTTTGCTCGAGTTGTTTGGGGCTTGATCCATTTGCCTTTGCCTTGTTAGAGTTGTCTTGGCCTTCCTCCAGTTTTCTTGGCTTTGCTCCATTTGTCTTGGCCTTACTCCAGTTGTCTTGGGCTTCCTCCAATTGTATTGGCCCTAGCAAAGACACAAGGAGGCAAGTAGGGCCTGAGTAGGGCGCAACTAGGGTGCAACTAGGGTGCAAGTAGGGCGCAAGTAAGGCGTAAGTAGGGTGTAACTAGGTTGCAACGAGGATGCAACAAAGGTGCCACTAGGGCATAATTGAGATGCAACTAGGGCACAACTGGGGTGCAACTAGGACGTAGCTTGTGCCCAACTGAGGCACAACTAGGTGTATATAGGGTGCAACTAGTGTGTAACTAGGTCGTAGCTAGTGTCTTACTGGGGCGCAACTTGGGCGCAAGTAGGGTCCAAGTAGGATGCAACTAGGGCGCAAGGAGGGTGCAATCAGGGCGCAACTAGGGTACAAGTAGGGCGCATCTTTAGTGGAACTTGGGTCCAACTAGGGCGCAACTAGGGTGCAAGTAGGATGCAACTAGTGCGCAACTAGGGTGCAACTACGGCACAACTAGGGCATAGATAGAGTCAACTAGGGCGCAACTAGGGTGCAACTAGGATGCAACTAGGACAAAACTAGGGAGCAAGTACGGCAAAAGTAGGCCACAACGGGACACAATTAGGATGTAAGTAGGGTGTAACTAGGGTACAACTATGGTGTAACTAAGGAACAACAAGGGCACAACTAGGGTGCAACTAGGGCGCAACACGGGCGTAGCTAGTGCTAATCTGCGGTGCAACTAAGGTGCAACTATGGCGCAACTAGAGTGCAACTAGGGTGCAAGTAGGACACAAGTAGGGTGCAAGGAGGGTGCAAGTAGGGTGCAAATAGGGCATAACTGGGGCACACGTAGGGTGCAAGTAGGATGAAAGTAGGGCGTAACTAAGGCGCAACTAGGGTGCAACTAAGGTGCAACTTGGGCGCAAGTAGAGCACAAGTAGGCTGCAAGTTAGGCGCAACTAGGTCGTAACTAGGGTGCAACAAGGGTGTACCTAGTGCCCAACAAAGATGCAACTAGCTTGCAACTAAGGTGCAACTAGGGGACACCAAGGGCACAAGTAGGGTACAAGTAGGTTACAAGTATGGTGCAACTAGGGTGTAAGTAGGGCGTGAGTAGGGCACAACTAGGGCGAAAGTAGGGTGCAAGTAGGGGGCAAGTAGGATGCAACTATGGGGCAAGTAGGGCACAACTAGGACCTAGCTAGTGCCCAACTAAGACGCAACTAGGGTGCAAGTAGGGCGCAACTAGGGTGCAAGTTAGACACGACTAGGCGCAAGTAGCGCGCAAATAGGGTGCCACCAGGACGCATCTAGGGCGCAACTAGGGCGCACCTAGGGCGCAACTAGGGCGCAACGAGGACGTAGCTAGTGCCCAACTGAGGCGCAACTAGGGCGCAACAAGGGCGTAAGAAGGGCACAACTAGGGCACAACAAGAGCTCAAGTAGGGTGCAAGTAGGGCGCAAGCAGGGCATAGCTAGTGCCCAACTGAGGTGTAACTAGGGTGCAACAAGGGCACAACTATGGCGCAAATAGGGCGCAAGTGAGGCGCAACTAGGGTGCAACCTGGGCGCATCATGGATGCAACAAGCACATCTTGGGTGCAACTAAGGCGTTACTAGGACGCAACTAGGGCACAACTAGGGCGCAAGCGGGGCGTAACTAGGGTGCAAGTAGTGCGGAACTAGGGCACAACTTGGGCGCTAGGTAGTGCCCAACTGAGGCGCAACTAGGGCACAAATAGGGGGCATCTAGGGAACAACTAGGGAACAACTAGGACACAACTAGGGTGCAAGTAGGACGCAAGTAGAGCGAACCTAGGGTGCAACTTGCGCACTACTAGGGCACAGGTAGGGCGCAAGTAGGACGCAAGAAGGCTCAACTAGGGCACATCTAGGGCGCATTTAGGGTGTAACTAGGGCGCAGCTAGTGCCCAACAAAGACGCAACTAGGGAAAAAAAAGGGTGCAACTAGGGCGCATCTAGGGCGGAAGCAGGGCGTAACTAGGGCACAGCTAAGGTACAACTAGGACGCAACTAGGGTGCAACTAGGATGTAGCTAGTGCCCAACTGAGGCGCAACGAGGACGCAACTAGGATGCCACTAGGGCGCAACAAGGCACAAATAGAGCGCAACTAGGACACAACTAGGGTGCAAGTAGGCTGCATTTAGGGCATAAGTAGGGCACAACTAGGGTACAGTGAGGGTGAAACTAGGACGCAACAAGGGCATAGCTAGTGCCCAAGTGAGACACAACTAGGACACAACTAGGGCTGAACTTAGGCACAAGAAGGACGTAACCAAGGCGCAAGTAGGATGCAACTAGGGCACAACTACGGTGCAAGTAGGACACAACTAGGGCACAACTAGGGCGCAACTAGGGTGCAACTAGGGTGCAACTAGGGCGCACGTGGGATGCAACTAGGGTGCAACTAGGATGCAACTAGGGCGCAATTAGGGCGCAAGAAGGGCACAAGTAGGGTGTAGCTATTCCCCAAATGAGGTGCAACTAGGGCACAACTAGCATGCCAGTAGGGCGTAGCTAGGGCGTAGCTAGTATCCAAAGGAGGCACAACTGGGGCACAAGTAGGGCGCAGCTAGGGTGCAAGTAATGCACAAGTCGGGCGTAAGTTGGGCGCAACAAGGGTGCAACTAGGTGCAACTAAGGTGCATCTAAAGCACAACTAGGGCGTAGCTAGTGCTCAATTGAGGCGCAACAAGGGCGGAACTAGGGTGCAACTAGGGTGAAACTTGGATACAAGTAGGGCGTAAATAGGGAAAAAGTAGGGCGCAAGTAGGGCGCAAGTAGGGCACAACTAGTGCACAAGTAAGGCGCAACTAGGGCGCAACTAAGGCGTAACTAGGGTGCAAGTAGGGTGAAAGTTGGGTACAACGAAGGTACAACTAGGGTGCAAGTAGGGTGCAACAAGGGCGCAAGCACGATGCAAGTACGGCACAAGTAGGATGCAAGTACGGCACAAGTAGGACGCAAGTAGGGCGCAAGTAGGACGTAACTAGAGCGCAACTAGGGTGTAGCTAGTGTCCAAGTTAGATGCAACTAGGGTGTAAGTAGGGCATAACTAGGGCGCAAGTAGTTCGCAAGTAGGTCGCAAGCAGGGTGTAACTAGGGCACAACAAGGGCGCAACAAGGGCGCAACTAGGACACAACTAGGACGCAACTAGGGCGTAGCTAGTGCCCGACTGAGGCGTAAATAGGGCGCATTTAGGGAGAAGCTAGGGTGCAACAAGAGCACAACTAAGACGTAACTGGGACGCAAGTAGGACACAACTAGGGCACAAGTAGGGAGCAAGTAGGGTACAACAAGGGTGCATCTAGGACGTAACGAGGGCATAACTGGGGTCCAACTAGGGCGCAACTAGGGCGTAGCTAGTGCCCAACTGAGGCACAACTAGGACTCAACTAGGGTACACATAGGGTGCAACTAGGACACAACTAGGACGCAAGTAAGGCGCAAGTAGGGCACAAGTAGGGCGTAGCTTGTGCCCAAATGAGGCGCAACTAGGGTGCAACAAAGGCACATCTTGGCCTCAAGTAGGACGCAAGTAGAGCGCAACTAGGGCACAACCAGGGTGCATCTTGGGTGCAACTAGGGTGCAACTAGGGTGCAACTAAGGTCTTACTAGGATGCAACTAGGGCGCAAGTAGGGCGGAACTAGGCTACAACTAAGGCGCAACTAGGACACAAATAGGGTGCAAGTAGAGTGCAAGTAGGACGCAACTGGGACGGAACTAGGGCACATCTAGGGTGCAACTAGGACGCAAGTAGGGCGCAACTAGGACTCATCTAGGGCGCATTTAGGGCACAACTAGGGCAGAGCTAGTTCCCAACTGAAACGCAACTAGGGCGCAACTAGGACGCAACTAGGACGCCACTAGGACGCCACTAGGGAGAAACTAGGACACAAGTAAGGCGCAAGTAGGGTCCAACTAGGGTGCAACCAGGACGCAACTAGGACGCAAATAGGGCATAACTAGGGTGCAACTAGGACGTAGCTAGTGCCCAATTGAGTCGCAACTAGGGTGCAACTAGGGTGCAACTAGGGCTCAACTAGGGCACAAGTAGTGTGCAAATAGGGTACAAGTAAGGTGCAACTAGGGCGCAACTAGGACACAACTAGATGACAACTAGGGCGCAACTAGGACGTAGCTAGTTCCCAACTGGGAGACAACTAGGGCGCATCTAGGGCTCAATTATGGCGTAAGAAAGACGCAACTAGGGCGCAAGTAGGACGCAACTAGGGCACAACTAGGGTATAAGTAGGAAAAAACTAGGGCACAACTAGGGCACAACTAGGGAGCAACTAGAATGCAACTAGGACGTAGCTAGAGCCCAACTGAGGCAAAACTAGGGCGGAACTAGGGTACAACTAGGGCACAACTAGGGCGCAACTCGGGTACAACTGGGACGCAAGTAGGACACAAGTAGGGCACAACTAGGGCTCAACTTGGGCACAGCTATGGTGCAAGTAGGGCGTAAGTAGGACGCAAGTAGGGTGCAACTACGGTGAACCTAGGGAGAATTTAGGGCGTAACTAGGGTGTATCTAGTGCACAACTGAGATGCAATTTGGTTGCCAGTAGGACGCAACTTGGTTGCCAGTAGGGTGCAACTAGGGCGCAACTAGGGCACAAATAGGGTGTAACTAGGGTGCATGTAGGGTGCAAGTAGGGCGCAACTAGGGTGCAACTAGGATGCAACTAGGGCGCAACTAGGGAACAATAAGGGGCAGCTAGGACGTAACTAGGATGTATCTAGAGTCCAATTGAGGGGCTACAAGGGCACATCTAGGACACAACTAGGGCGCATCTAAGGCGCAACTAGGGTGCAAGTAGGGCACAACTAGGACGCAATGAGGGCGCAAGTAGGGCGTAAAAAGGGCCTAAGTAGGGTGCAACTAGGACGCAACAAGAATATAATTAGGGTACAACAAGGACGAGCAAGCTTGTGTCCGACTGAGACGTATGTAGGAGGCAACTAGGGCTGAGCTAGGTCATAAGAAGGACACAACTAGGGAGCAAGTAAGGTGCAACAAGGGCACTAGGAAGGTGCAAGTAGGACGCAACTAGGGTATAACTAGGGCGCAACTAGGGCACAACTAGAGCACAGCTAGAACACAAGTAAGACGCAACTAGGCCGCAACTAGGATGCAAATAGGGGGCAAATAGGGTGCAACTAGGGCTCAAGTAGGCTTAAGCTAGTCCCCAACTGAGGCGCAACAAAGGTGCAAGTAGGGCCCTACTAGGACGTAGCTATTGTCCAACGAAGCAGCAACTGGGGCACAACTAGGGTACAACTAGGGCTCAACTACGGTGCAACTAAGGTGTAACCAGGGCACAAGTAGGGTGCAAGTAGGGCGCAAGTAAGGCGCAACTAAGGCAAAACTAGGATGGAACAAGGGTGCACCAAGGACACAACTAGGACGTAGCTAGTGCTCAGCTGAGGCGCACCTAGGGCCCTACAAGGGCGCAACTAGGGTGCAACTACGATGCAAGTAGGGCACATGTAGGGCACAAGTAGGGCGCAACTAGGGCACAAGTAGGGCACAACTAGGGCACAAGTAGGGTGCAACCAGGGCGCCACTAGGGGATTACTAAGGCGCAACTAGGGTGCAAGTAGGGCGCAAGTAGGGCATACCTAAGGCGCAACTAGGGTGCAAGTAGGGTGCAACTAGTGCACAACAATGGCTCAAGTAGGGCGGAAGTAGGGTGCAACTAGGACGCAGCTATAGAGCAACAAGGGTGCTAGTAGGGTGTAGCTAGTGCTCAACTGAGGGGCAAATAGGGTGCAAGTAGAGCGCAAGTAGGGCACAACTAGGGAGCAATAAGGGCACTACTAGGAAACAAGTAGTGTGCAACTGAGATGCAAGTAGGGCGCAACTAGGACGCATCTAGGGCACATTTAGGGCAGAACTAGGGCATAGCTAGTTCCCAACTGAGACGCAACTAGGGTGCAACTAGGGCTCAACTAGGGCACAACTAGGGCGTAATGAGGATGCAAGTAGGGCGCAAGTAGGGCCCAACTAGGGTGCAACTAGGACGCAACTAGGACGCAACTAGGGCATAACTAGGGCGCAACTAGGGCGCAACAAGGATGTAGCTAGTTCCCAACTGAGGCGCAACTAGGGCGCAACTTGGGCGCAACTAGGACGCAAGTAGTGCTCAAATAGGACACACTTAGGGCGCAACTAGGGCACAACTAGGGTGTAACTAGGACAAACTAGGGTGCAACTAGGGCGTAGCTAGTGTCAAACTGAGATGCAACTAGGGCATAACTGGGGCTCAACTAGTGCACAAGTAGGGAACAACTAGGGCGCAAGTAGGGCACAACTAGCGCACAACTTGGGTGTAACTAGGGTGCAACTAGGGTGCAACTAGGGCACAAGTAGGGCGTAGCTCGTGCCTAACTGAGGCCCAACCATGGCGCAAATAGGGCGCAAATAGGGCATGACTAGTGCGTATCTAGTGTCTAACTGAGGCGCAACGGGGACACAACTAGGACGCAACTAGGGCGCATCAAGGGCACAAGTAAGGCACAACTAGGGTGCAACTAGGGTACAAGTAGGACGCAAGTTGGGCGCAACTAAAGAACAACTAGGGCGCAACTAAGGTGCAACTAGGGCGCAACTAGGGGGCAAGTAGGGTGAAGCTAGTGCTCAACTGAGACGCAACTAGGATGTAACTAGGGCGCAACTAGGGCGCAACTAGGTTGCAACTAGGGCACAAGTAGGGCACAACTAGTGCGCAAGTAGGGCGCAAGTAGGGCACAATTAGGGTGCAAGTAGGGCACAACCAGGACACAACTAGGGAGCAACTAGGACACAACTAGGGCACACGTAGGGCGCAAGTAGGGCACAACGAGGGCACAACAAGGGGGCAAGTACCGTGTAGCTAGGGCGCATGTAGGGCGCAAGTAAGGCGCAAGTAGGGCACAACTAGGGCGTAACAAGGGCGCAACCAGGGTGTAGCTAGTGCCCAACTAAGACGTAACTAGGGCACAAGTAGGGCGCAAGTAGGTCGCAAGTAGGGCGCAACTAGGGTACAACGAGGGCGCAACTAGGGTGCAACTAGGGCGCAAGAAAGGCGTAACTAGGGTCCAAGTAGGGCACAAATAGGGTGCAAGTAGGGCGCAACTAGGGCGCAGCTAGGGCGCAACTAGGGCCCATCTAGGGCACAAGTAGGGTGTAGCTAGTGCCCAACTGAGGCACAATTAGGGCACAACTACGGAGTAACTAGGGTGCATATGGGGCACAACAAGGGCATAACTTGGGCGCAAGTAGGACGCAAGTAGGACACAAGTACGATATAATTAGGGTGCAAGTAGGGCGCAAGAGGGGCACAACCAGGGTGCATCTAGAGCGGAACTAGGGCACAACTATTACGCAAGTAGGGTGAAATTAGGACGTAGCTGCTGCCCAACTGAGGTGCAACAAGGGCGCAACAAGCATGCAAGTATGGCGCAAGTATAGCACAAGTAAGGTGCAAGTAGTGTGCAAGAAGGGAATAGCTTGTGCCCAGCTGAGGCCCCACTAGGTCGCAATTAGGGCGCAACTAGGGCGCAAGTAGGGCACAAGTAGGATGCAAGTAAGGCACAAATAGGACAAAACTATGGTGCATCTTGGGCGCAACTAGGGTGCAACTAGGGCAAAACTAGAGCGTACCTAGGACACAACTAGGGCACAAGCAGGGCATAAGTGCAGCACAACTAGAGCGCAACTAAGGTGCAACTAGGACCCAAATAGGGCAGTAGTAGGGTGTAGCTAGTGCCTGACTGAGGCGGAACTAGGGCGCAACTAGGGTGCAACTAGGACGCAACTTGGGCGTAACTAGGACTTAACTAGGGCGCAAGTAGGGCCCAACTAAGGCGCAACTAGTGTGCAAGTAGGGCATAAGTAGGATGCAAATAGGGCGCAACTGGAGCGCAAGTAGGGCGCAACTGGAGCGCAAATAGGACGCAACTAGGACACAACTAGGGTACAACTAGGGAACAACTAGGGTGCAAGTAGGGCGCAAGCAGGGCGCAACTAGGGTGCATGTAGGACGCATTTAGGGTGCAACTAGTGCATATCTAGTGCCCAATAAAGACGCAAGAAGGTTGCAACTATGGCGCAACTAGGGCGCAAGTAGGGTGTAAGTAGGGCGCAACTAGGGTACAACTAGAGCACAACTAGGGTGCAACTAGGGCACAACTAGGGCACAACTAGGGTACAAGTAGGTCGCAAGTAGGGAACAACTAGGGCGCAATTAGGGCACAAGTAACGTGAAAGTTGAAAGCAATTAGGGCGCAACTCGGGTGCAACAAGGGCGCAACTAGAAAGCAACTAGGGCGTAGCTAGTGCCCAACTGAGGCGCAACAAGGGTGCAGCTAGGGTGAAACTATGGAACAACTAGGACGCATCTAGGGCGCAACTAGTGCGCAAGTGCGGTGTAACTAGAGCGCAATTATGGCGCAAGTAAGATGCAACCAGGACTCATCTAGGGTGTAGCTAGGGCACAACAAGGGCGGAACTAGGGGGTAACTAGGGCGTAGCTAGTGCCCAACTCAGGCGCAACTAGGGCGCAACTAGGACGGAAGTAGGGCGCAACTGGGGCGCAACTAGGGTACAACTAGGGTGGAATTAGGACGCAACTAGGGCACAAGTAGGGTTCAAGTAGGGTGCTACTAAGGCGCAACTTGGGTGCATCTAGGGCGCAACTTGGGCACAACTAGGGTACGACTAGGCCGCAACTATGACGTAACTAGGGTACAACTTGCGCGCAAGTAGGACGCAACTAGGGCGCAAGTAGGGCGTACCTAGTTTGCAACTAGGGTGCTAGTAGGGTGTAGCTAGTGTCCAGCAAAGGCGCAACTAGTGCGTAACTTTGGCGCAACTAGGGCGCAACTAGGGCGTAACAAGGACGCAACTAGGGTGCAAGTTGGACGCAACTAGGGCGCAACTAGGGTACAAATAGGGTGGAAGAAGGGCGCAAGAAGGGTACAACTTCGGTGTAAGTAGGGTGCAACTAAGGCGCAACTAGGGTGCAAGTAGGATGCAAGTAGTGCGTAAGTAGGACGCAAATACAGTACAACTACAATGCAACTAGGGCATACCTAGTGTCCAACTGAGAGGTAACTAGGGCGCAACTAGGGCGCAAGAACGGTGTAACTAGGGTGCAAGTAGGATGCAACTAGGGCGCAAGTAGTGCACAAGAAGGATGCAACTAGGTCGCAAGTAGGGCACAAGTAGGGCGCAACTAGGGCGCAACTAGGGCACAACTAGGGTGCAACAAGGGCACAACTACAACGTAGCTCGTGCCTAACTGAGGCACAACTAGCGCCAAACTTGGGCGCAACTAGGGTACAACTAGGGTGCCACTCGGACGTAACTAGGGCGCAAGTAGGGTACAAGTAGGGCAAAAGCAGGGTGCATGTAGGGTACAACTGGGGCGCAACTACGACGTAGCTAGTGTCCAACGAGTCACAACTAGGACGCAACAAGGGCATAACTAGGGTGTGAGTGGGATGCAACTAGGGCATAACTAGTGTGCAAGCAGGGTGTAAGTAGGGTACACCAAGAGTGCAACTAGGGCGCTCCTAAGGCGCAACCAGGGTGCAACTAGGGCGCAACTACGGCATGATTAGGGCACAAGGAGGGCGTAGCTAGTGCCCAAATGAGGCGCAAGTAGGGCGTAACTAGGACGTAAACAGGACGCAACTATGGCCAAGCAAGTGTCCAACCGAGGCGTAACTAGGGCACAACTAGGGTGCAACTAGGGCGCAACTAGGGCGGAACTAAGGCGCAACTAGGACACTAGTAGGGCGCAATCAGGGCGCAATTAGGGTGCAACTAGGGCGCAACTAGGGCATGACTAGGGTGCAACTAAGGCGTAAAATTTGCTCAACTGAGGCACAACTAGGGTCCGACTATGGCGCAACTAGGGGGCAACTAGGGTCCAAGTAGGGCACAAGTAGGACGCACCTAGGGCACAACTGGGGCCTAAGTAGGGGTAACTAGGGCACAACTAGGGTTCAACTAGGGTCCAACTAGTGCGCATCTAGGGCGCAAGTATGGGGTAGCAAGTGCTTAACTGAGGCACAACTAGGGCCTAACTTGGGCACAACTAGGGCGCAACAAGGGTGCAACAAGGGCGCAAGTAGGGTACAATGAGGGTGCATCTATGGTGCATTTAGGGTGCAACTAGGGTGTAGCTAGTGCCCAACTGAGACGCAACTAGGGTGAAACTAGGGCGCAACTAGGGTGCAAGTGGCGCAACGAGGGTGCAAGTAGGACATATGTGGGGCATAAGTAGGGCATAACTAGGACGCAACTAGGGCGCAATTAAGACACAATTGGGGCGCAAGTAGGGCGTTAGTAGATCTTAAGTAGGGTACAGCTAGGGCGCAACTATGGTGTAACTTGGATGCTACCAGGGTGCAACCAGGGCGCAAGTAGGGTGCAAGTGGGGCATAACAAGGACACAACAAGGGTACAACTATGGCGCAACGAGGGCGCAACTAGGACGCAACAAGGGCAAAACTAAGGCGCAACTAGGGCGTAACTAGTGCGCAACTAGATTGCAACTAGGGAACAAGTTGGGCGCAAGTAGGGCGGAACTAGAGCACAAGTAGGGCGCAAGTAGGAGGTAACCAGGGCGCATCTATGGCATAACTAGAGCGTAACTAGGTCGCAATTACGGCGCAGCAACGGTGTAGCTAGGGCGCAACTAGGACGCAAATAGGACGCAACTAGGACGCAAGTAGGGCGCAACTAGGGAATAAGTAGGGTACAAGTAGGGTGCAAGTAGGCCGCAAGGAGGGCGCAAGCAGTGCGTAGCTAGTGCCCATCTGAGGTGCAACTAGGGCACAATTAAGGAAAAACTAAAGTGCTAGTAGGGCATAACTAGGGTGCAAGTAGGACGCAAGTAGGGCTCTACTAGGGTGCAACTAGGGCGCATCTAGGGCGTAACTTGGGCGCAGCTAGGGTACAAATACGACGCAACTAGGACGCATGTAGGGTGCAACTAGGGCGCAAGTAGGCCGCTAGTAGAGTGTAGCTAGTGCCCGATTGAGGCGCAGCTCACGCGCAACTTTGGCACAGCTAGGACGCAACTAGGGTGCAACTAGGGCGCAAGGAGGACGGAACTAGGGTGCAACTAAGGTGCAAGTAAGGTGCAAGAAGGACGCAAGTAGGTCATAAGTAGGGCACAACTAGGACGCAACTAGGGCGTAGCTAGTGCCCCAGTGCGACGCAACTAGGGCGCAAGTAAGGTGTAACCAGGGCGTAAGTAGGGTACAAGTAGGATGCAAGTAGGCCACAAGTAGGGCGCAACTAAGGCACAAGTAGGACACAAGTAGGGCGCAAATAGGGCACAACTAGGGCACAACTAGGGCTCAACTAGGGTGCAACTAGGTAGTAGCTAGTGCCCAAATGAGGCGCAACTAGGGAGCAACTAGGGCGCAACTAGGGCCAAACTAGGGCACAACTAGGGCACAACTAGGGCGCAACTAGGACGCAAATAAGGTGCAAATAGGGCACAAGAAGGGCGCAACTAAGGCACAAGTACGGCGCAACTAGGCGCAACTAGGGCGTACCTAGTCTCCAGCTAAGACACAACTAGAGCGCAATTAGGGCCAAAATAGGGCGCAACTAAGGCCAAACTAGGGCGTAAGAAGAGCGCACCTAGGGTGCAAGTAGGACGCAACTAGGCCACAACTCAGGTGCAAGTAGGGCGCAACTAGGACAAAACCTAGGGTGCAACTAGGGTGCAACTAGGGTGCAACTAGGGCGCAACTAGGGCACAACTAGGGTGCACCTAGGGCGCAAGTAGGACGCAACTAGGGCGCACCTAGGGTGCAACTTGGGCACAACTAGGGTGCAACTAGGATGCACGTAGGGCGCAGGTAGTGCCCAACGGAGGCGTAACTAGGGCGCAACTAGGGCAAAAGTAGGGCGCAACTAGGGCATAGCTAGTGTCCGATCGCAGCACAACTGGGTTACAAATAGGGCGCAACTAGGGCGCAACTAGGACATAACTAGGGCACAACTTGGACTCAAGTAGGGCGTAACCAGGGCGCAACTAGGGCTGACCTAGGACACAACTAGGACGCAACTAGGGTGCAACTAGGGAATGTCTAGTGCTTATCTGAGGAGCAACTAGGGAAGAACTAGGGCGCAACTTGGGCCCAACTAGCGAAAGAGTTTGACTCAAGTAGGTCGCAAGTAGGGCGTAACTAGGGCGCAAGTAGGGCACAAGTAGGGCACAACTAGTGCGCAAATAGGGTGCAACTAGGGCGCAACTAGGGTGCAACTAGGGTGCAACAAGGGCGTAAGTAGGGCACAAGTAGGGCGCAACCAAGGCACAACTAGGGCATAACTTGGGTGCTACAAGGGCGCAATAAGGGCGCAAATAGGGCGCAAGTAGGGCACAACTAGGGCATAGTTAGAGCGCAAGTAGGGTCTAGCTAGTGCTTAACTAAGACACAACTAGAGTACAACTAGGACGCCAGTAGGACATAACTAGGGTGCAAATAGGGCGCAAGTAGGTCGTAACTAAGACGTAACTAGGACGCAACTAGGGCGCAACTAGGGGGACCTAGGGCACAAGTAGGTGGCAACTAGGGTGCAAGTAAGACGCAAGTAGGGCGCAACTAGGACACAACCAGGGCTCAACTAGGGCACAACTAGGGCACAACTAGGACACAACTAGTGCCAAATTCAGGCGCAACTAGGGCGAACCTAGGGAGAAACTAGGTTGCAACTAGGGTGCAACTAGGGCAAAACTAGGACGCAAGTAGGGCACAACTAGGACGCAAGTAGGGCACAACAAAGACGCGGGTAGGACCCACGTAGGGTGCAACCACCGCGTATCTAAGGCGTAACTAAGGCAAAACGAGAGTGCGACTAGGGTACAACTAGGGCGGAGTTAGTGCCCAACTAAGGAGCAACTAGGGCGCAACTGGGACGCAAGTAGGGCACAACTAGGACACAACTAGGGTGCAAGAAGGGCACAACTAGGGCGCAACAAGGGTGCAACTAGGGAATAGCTATTGCCCAACTGAGGCGCAACTAGGGCGCAACAAGGGCGCAACTAGGGTGCAATTAGGGCACAAGGAGGACGCAAGTAGGGCACAACTAGGACGCACCTTGGGTGCATTTAGGGCGCAACTAGGGCATAGCTAGTGTCCAACTGAGATGCAACTTGGGAGCGACTAGGCCGCAACTAGGGTGCAAGTAGGGCGTAACTAGGGCGCAAGTAGGGCACAACTAGGGCGCAACTAGGGCACAATCAGGATGGAACTAGGGTGCAACTAGGGCACTACTCGGACGCAACTAGGGTGCAACTAAGACATGAGTGCCCAACTACGACGCAACTAGGGTGCAACTTAGGTACAACTAGTGCACAACTAGGGCGCAACTAGGGTGCAAGTAGGGCACAAATAGGACGCAAGTAGGGTGCAACTAGGGCACAACTAGGGTCTAACTACGGTGCAACTAGGGTGTAGCTAATGCACAACTAAGACACAACTAGGGCTCAACTCGGGCACAACTAGGGCGCAACTAGGGCCCAAGTAGGGTGCAACTCGGGGGCAAGTAGGGCGCAACTAGGATACAATGATGGTGCGAGTAGGACACAACTAGGGGACAACTAGGGCACAACTAGGGCACAACTAGGGCACAACGAGGGCACAATTAGGGCACAACTAGGGTGCAAGTAGGGCATAGCTAGTGCCCAACTGAGGCGCCACTAAGGTGCAACTAGTGCACAAGTATGGCGCAACTAGGGACTAACTAGTGTCCAACCGAGGCTCAACTCGGGCATAACTAGGGTGCAACGAGGGCGCAACTAAGGCGTAACTACTGCGTACCTAGGGTGCAAGTAGGGTGCAGTAGGGTGTAACAAGGACGCAACTAGGGTGCAACTAGGGCATAACTAGGGTGCAACTAGGGCGCAACTAGGGCGTAGCTAGTGCTCAACTGAGGCGCATATAGGTCGCAACTAGGGTGTAAGTAAGGCGCAAGTAGGGTGCAAGTAGGGCCAATGTAGGGCGTAACTAGGGGACAAGGAGGGCGTAAGTAGAGCACAACTAGGACTCAAGTAGGGCGCAACTAGGGTGCAACTAGGGTGCAAGAAGGGCGAAACTAGGGTGCAATTAGGACACAAGTAGGGGGCAACTAGAGTGCAACAAGGATGCAACTAGGACACAAGTAGGGCGCAAGTAGGTCGCATGTAGGGCACACCTAGGGTGTAACTAGGATGCAAGTAGGGTGTAGGTAGCGTCCATCAAAGGCGCTAGTAGGGCGCAACTAGGGCACAACTAGGGCGCAAGTAGGGCGCAACTAGGTCGCAAGTAAGGCGCAACGAGGGCGCAACCAGGGCACAAGTAGGGAGCAAGTATGGCACAAGTAGGGCACAACTAGGACACATCTCAGGTGCACTAAGGGCATAACTAGGATGTAGCTATTGCCCAACTGAGACGCAACCAGGGCACAATTTGGGCGTAACTAAGGCGCAACTAGGGTCAAGTACGGTGCAAGTAGGGTGCAACTAGGGCGAAAGTAGGGTGCAACAAGGATGCAACTAGGACACACTAGGGTTCAACTAGGGCCTGAATAGGGCACAACTAGGGTGTAACCAGGGCGCAACTAGGGCGTATCTAGTGCCCAACCGAGGTGCAACTAGGACGCAACTAGGGCCCAACTAGGTTGCAAGTTGGGCGCAAGTTGGGTGTAACTAGGGCGCAAGTAGGTTGCAACTAGGGTGCATCTAAGGCTCAACTAGGATGTAACCAGGGCCTGTTTAAGGCGCAACTAGGGCACAACTAGGACGTAGCTAGTGCCTAACCGAGGCGCAACTAAGACGCAACTAGGACGTAACTAGAGCGCAAGTCGGGAGGACCTAGTGCACAACTAGGGTACAACTAGGACGCAAGTAGGATGCAAGTAGGTCGAAACT
>SZWC01006086.1:56467-88926 GCA_023375785.1 Penium margaritaceum | reverse complement strand
GCAACAAGGGTGCAAATAGGGCACAACTAGGGTACAAGTAGGGCGCAAGTAGGACGCAAATAGGGTGCACCTAAGGCCCAAGTAGGGCACAAATAGAGCCCAACTAGGACGCAATTAGGGCGCAACTAGGGTGCATGTATGCCGCAACTAGGGCGCAACCAGAGAAAACCAGGGCACAAGTAGGATGCAAGTAGGGTGCAAGTAGGGGGAAACTAGGGCGTATCTTAGGTGCAACGAGGCACAAGTAGGGCGCAAGTAGGGCGCAAGTAGGGTCAAGGTAGGGCGTAACTAGGACGCAACTAGGACATAACTTGGGCACAAGTAGGCCGCAACTAGGAAGCAACTAGGGCGCATCTAGGGTGCAAGTAGGGTGCAAGTCGGACACAACCAGGACGTAAGTAGACGCAACTAGGGCGCAAGTAGGGCACATATAGGGTGCTTGTAGGGTGCATGTAGGTTGCCACCAGGGTGCAACTAGGGTGAAACTAGGGCGTAAGTAAGGCACAAGTAGGGCGCAAGTTTTGCCCAAGTATGGCGCAAGAAGGGCGTAACTAGGGCACATCTACGACACGACTAGGACACAACTAGAGCGCAAGTAGGGCACAACTAGAGCGTAACAAGGGCGCAACTAGGATGCAAGAAGGATGCAAGGAGGGCACAACTACGGCGCAAGTAGGGCGCAACTAGGGTACAACTAGGGTACAACTACTGCGTAACTAGGGCGTAACTAGTGCCCAACTGAGGCGCAACTAGGCCGCATCTAGGGCGCAAGTCGGGCGCAGCTAGGGCGCAAGTAGGGCGCAACAAGGCACACGTAGGGTTTACGTAGGGCGTAACTAGGATGCAAGTAGGATGCAACTAGGGTGGAACCAGGACATAGTTAGTGTCCAAGTGAGGCGCAACTAGGGCTTAACTAGGGCACAACTAGGGGGTAAGTAGGACTCAACAAGGGCACAACAAGGGTACAACTAGGGCACAACGAGGGTTCAACTAGGGCACAAGAAGGGCACAATTAGGATGCAACAAGGGTACATGAAGGGCGCAACTAAGGGGAAACGATGTCGTAGGAAGTGTGCAACTTGGACACAACAATGGCGCAAGCAAGGCGCAAGTAGGGGGCAACTATGGCGCAAGTAGGGCGCAAGAAGGACGCAAGTAGGGGACAACTAGGACACAAACATGGCACAACTAGGGCGCAACTAGGGCGTAGCTAGTGTCCAACTGAGGCGGAACTAGGGTCCAATTGAGGCGCAAGTAGGACGTAAGTAGGGTGCAATTAGGGCGCATCTAGGACAAAACTAGGGTAAAACTAGGGTGCACGTAGGGCCCAACTACGGCAAACGTTTTACCCAACTGAGGTGCAACTGGGGCACAACTAAGGCTCAACTAGGGCGCAAGTAGGACCCGACTAGGGTGCAAGTAATGAGCAACTAGAGCGCAACTAGGGTGCAAGTAGGGCGCAAGTAGGGCGCATGTAGGGCGCAAGAAGGGCGCAACTAGGGCACATCTATGGCACAACTAGGGTATAGCTAGTGCCCAATCAAGGTGCAAGTAGACACAACTAGGCCGCAACCAGGGCGCAACTCGGGCGCAACTAGGGCGTAGCTAGTTCTCAACTGAGGTACAACGAGGACACAATTAGGGTGCAACTAAGGCGCGACTAGAGTGAAAGTACGGAAAAGTAGGGCACAAGTAGGGCACAAGTAGGATGCAACTAGGACGCAAGTAGGGCACACTAAGGTTTCATTTAGGACGCAACTAGGACACAACTAGGGTGCAACTAGGGCGCAACTAGGGTGTAGCTAGTGCCTAACTGAGGCACAATTAGGGCGCAACTAGGATGAAACTAGGGCAAAACTAGGGTGCCACTAGGATGTCAGTAGGACACAATGAGGGCGTGAGTAGGGCGTACGTTGGGTGCAACTATGACGCATATCGGGCGTAACTAGGGTGCAAATAGGGTACAAGTAGGGTGCAAGTAGGGCGCAAGTAGGGTGCAACTAGGGCATAACTAGGGTGCAACTAGGGCGCAACTAGGGCCCAACGAGGGCTCAAGTATGATGTAACTAGGACACAACTAGGGTGCAACTAGGGCGCAACTAGGGCATAACCAGAGCACAAGGAGGACACAAGTAGGGTACAAGTAGGGTGCAACTAGGATGAAACTAGGGCGTACCTAGGACACAACGAGGGCGAAAATAGGGTGCAAGTAGGGCCTATATTGGGCGCAAGTAGGGCGCAACCATGGTGCAACTAGGGCGCAAGTAGGATGAAAACAAGGCGCAACTAGGGCACAAGTAGGGCCAAGTAGGGCACAACTAGGGCACAACTAGAGCATAAATTGGACGCAACTAGGGCACAAGTAGGTCGTAACTAGGACGCAAGTACGGCGCAACCATGGTGTAACTTACGCACAACTAGGACGCAACTAGGTTGTAACTATAACACGACTAGGGCACAACTAGGGTGGATCTATTGTCCAAATGAGGCACATCTAGGGTACAACTAGGGCACAACTAAGATCCAAATAGTGCGCTGAAAGGGCGGAAGTAGGGCACAACTAGGGCACACGTAGGGTGTAGCTAGAGTTCAATTGAGGTGCAGCTAAGATGCAACTAGGGTGCAAGTAGGGCGCAAGTAGGGTGCAACTAGGGTGCAACTAGGGCACAACTAGGGAGCATGTAGGGCCAACTAGGGGACAACTAGGGTGCAAGCATGGAGTAAGTAGGGCGCAACTAGGGCTCAAGTAGGGCACACGTATGGCGCAACTAGGACACAACTAGGGTACAACTAGGGTGCATCTAGGGTACAACTATGCCATAACTAGGACGCAAGTAGGGCGCAACTAGGGCGTAACTAAGATGCAAGTAGGACGCAAGTAGGGCGCAAGGAGGACGTAAGTAGGACACAACTAGGGCGCAACTGGAGCGCAACTAGGGTGCAACCAAGGTGCAAGTAGGGCGCAACTAGGGAAGAAGTAGGGCGCAACGAGGACGCAAGAAGGACGAAACTTGGGCGAAACTAGTGCATAACTAGGGCGCAAGTAGGGCACAACTAAGGCACAAGGAGGGTGCAAGTAGGGGGCAAGTGGGGCGCAAGTGGGGCACAACTAGGGTGCAACTAGAGCGCACATAGGGTACAACTAGGGTGCAACAAGGTCGCAACTAGGGCGCAAATAGTGCGTAGCTAGCGCCCAACTAAGGCAAAACTAGGACGCAAGTAGGGTGCAACGAGGGCACAACTAGGGTACAGCTAGGGCACAAGTAGGGCATAAGTAGGGAGCAACTAGGGCGTAACAAGGACGCATCTAGGGCGCAAGCAGGATGCAAGTCAGGCGCAAGTAGGGCGCAAGTAGCACGCAACTAGGATCCAACTAGGGCGCAAGTAGGGTCCAACTAGGACGCATGTAGGGCGCAACTAGGGTGCAAGAAGGAGGCAAGTAGAGCGCAACTAAGGCGTAACTAGGGCATAAGTATGGATCAACTAGGGCTCAACTAGGCCACAAGAAGCATGGAACTAGGACACAACTAGGGTGCAACTAGGGTGCAACTAGGGAGCAACTCGAGCGCAAGTAGGGCACAAGTAGGGCATAACTAGGGTGCAACTAGGACGTAACTAGGACACAACTTGGACACAACTAGGGTGTAAGTAGGGCGTAAGTAGGGCGCATCTAGGGTGCAAGTAGGGCGCAACTAGGGCGCAAATAGGGCACAAACAAGGCGTAACTAGGACACAAGTAGAGCGCAAGTAGTGCGCAACTAGGGCGCAACTAGGATGAGACTAGGTTGAAAGTAGGGCGTAACTAGGGCAGAAGTAGGATGCAAGTGGGGTGCAACCATGGCCCAAGTAAGGCACAACTTGGGCACAACTAGGGTGCAACTAGAACACAACTAGGGCGTAAGTAGGGCGTATCTAGTGCCCAACTAAGGCACAACTAGGGCGCAACCAGGGTGAACCTAAGACGCAACTAGGGCACAACTAGGGTGCAAATAGTGTGCAAGTAGGGTGCAAGTAGGGTTCAACTACTGCGCAAGTAGGGTGTAGCTTGTGCCAAATTGAGGTGCAACTAGGGCCGAACGAGGGCGCAAGTAGGGCGCAACAAGGGTGGAACTAGGGCGCAGCAAGAGCACGACTAGGGCACAACTAGGGTCCAAGTAGGACGCAACTAGGATGCAACTAGGGCGCAACTAGGACGCAACTAGGGTGCAACTAGGGCTCAAGTAGGGCACAAGTATGGTGCAACTATGGAGAAACTAGGGCAAAACTACAGCACAACTACTGCACAACTACAGGAAACTAGGACAAAAGTAGGGCGTAACTAGGGAGCAACTAGGACGCAAGTAGGGCGCAAGTAGGGCACAAGTAGGACGCAAGTAGGACACAACTAAGGTGCAAGTAGGACATAACTATGACGCAACAATGGTGCCAGTAGTGTGGAAGTAGGATGCAACTAGATCAAAAGGAGGACACAACTAGGGCGCAACTAGGGCATAAGTAGGGCGCAACTAGGACGCAAGAAGTGCACAAATATGGTGCAAATAGGGAACAAGTAGGGTAAAAGAAGGGGGCAAGTAGGGCGCAAGTAGGGCACAACTAGGACGCAACTAGGGTACAGGTAGGGAGCAACTAGGGTGCAACTAAGTTGCAACTAGGGAGTAGCAAGTCCCCAACTGAGGAGCAACTAGGGTGCAAGTAGGGTGTAACGAGGATGCAACTAAGTTGTAGCTAGGGTGTATGTAGGACGTAGCTAGGGAGCAACTAGGGCGCAACAAGGACCCAACTAGGGCGCAAGCAGGATGCAAGTAGAGTGCAAGTAGGGTGCAACCAGGGCGTAACTAGGACGCAACTAGGGCGCAAGTAGGGCGCAAGTAGGACGCAACTACTGTGTAACTAGGGCGCAAGTAGGGCACAACTAGGGCACAACTAGGTCATAACTAGGGCGCAACTAGGGTGCAACTAGGCCGTAACTAGGGCGTAGCTAGTGCCCAACGGAGGCTGAATTAGAATGCAAGTAGGGCGCAATGAGGGCACAACTAGGGCGCAATTAGGGCACAAGTTTTACGTAAGTAGGGCGCAACTGAGGTGCAAGTTGGGCCAAACAAGGGCGCAACTAGAGCACAACTAGGACGTAACTAGGGTGCAAATAGGGCGCAAGTAGGACGCATTTAGGGTGCAACTAGAGCATAACTAGTTTCCAATTACGGCGCAACTAGGGTGCAACGAGGATGTAACTAGGATGCAAGTAGGGTGCAAGTAGGGCAGAAGTAGGGTGCAACTATGGCACAAGTAGGGCACAACTAGGGGGCAAGTAGGGCGCAACTAGGGCGCAAGTAGGGCAAAACTAGGGCTAAACTAGGATACACATGATGCGCAACTAGGTCGCAAGTAGGACACAAGCAGGGTGCAACTAGGGCGCAACTAGGGCGCAAGTAGGACGCAACTATTGTGCAACCAGGGTGCAACTAGGGCACAAATAGGGCACAACTAGGGCGTAGCCAGTGCCCAATAGATGCACAACTACCACACAACTAGGGCGCAACTAGGACGTGTTTATGGTGCAACTAAGCCTCAAGTAGGATGCAAGAAGGGAACAAGTAGGGCGCCCTGTGTCGCAAGTAGGGCGCAAGTAGGACGCAACTAGGGCGCAACATGGGAGTAGCTAGTGTCCAACCGAGGCATAACTAGGGCACAACTAGGGTGCAACTAGGGCACAACTAGGGTGCAACTAGGGCGTAACTAGGGAGCAACTAGGGCGTAACTAGGGAGCAACTAAGGCACAACTAGAGTGAAACTAGGATGCAACGAGGGCGTGACTAGGTCATAACTAGGGCGCAACTAGCACACAATTAGGACGCAACTAGGATGCAACTAGGGCATAGCATGTGTCCATCTGAGGCGTAGCTAGGGTGTAAATAGGGCACAAGTAGTGGGCAAGTAGAGCGCAAGTAGAGCGCTAGTAGGGCGGAAATAGGGGACAAGTAGGGCGCAACTAAGGCGCAAGTAGGATGCAACTAGGACAAAACTAGGGCGCAACTAGGACACAACTAGGGGGCAAGTAGGGTGCAAGCAGGGCGCAACTAGGACACAGCTAGAGTGTAACTAGGGTACAACTAGGTTGCAAGTTGGGCGCAAGTAAGGCGCAACTAGGGCGCAACTAGGGTGTAACTAGGGCAAAACTAGGACGCAAATAGGGCGCAACTAGGGCGCAACTAGGGCACAACTAAGGCACGACTAGGGCGCAATTGAGGTGCAACCAGGCCACGAGTAGGATACAAGCAGAGTGCAGCAAGGATGCAACTTGGATGTAGCTAGTGTCCAACTGAGGCACAACTAGGGAACAACTAGGGAGCAACTAGGGTGCAACTGGGGTGCAACTGGGGTGCAACTAGGGCACAACTAGGGCGTACCTAGTATCCAAATGAGGTACAACTTGGATGCAACTAGGGCATAGCTAGGGTGCAAGTAGAGAGCATGTAATGCGCAACTGAGGCGCAACTAGGGTGCAACTTGGGCACAACTAGGGTACAATTAGGATGCAACTATGGCGCAAATAGGGAGCAAGTAGGGCGTAACTAGGACTCAGCTACGGTGCAAGTAGGGCGTAAGTAGGTTGCAAGTAGGACATAACTAGGGTGCAAGTACGACGTAATGGGGGTACATCTAGGGCGCAACTAGGGCGTAAGTAGGGCGCAGCTAGGACACAACTAGGGTGCAACTAGGGTGTAAGTAGGGTGCAAGTAGGATGTAACTAGGGCAAAACTAGGGCACAACTAGGGGGCAACTAGGACGCAAGTAGGGTGCAAGTAGGGAGCAACTTGGACGCAAGTAGGACACAAGTAGGGAGCAACTAGGACACAACTTGGGCATAACAAGGGCGCAACTAGGGCGCAACTGGGGTGCAACTAAGGCGCAACTAGGGTGCAACTAGGGTGCAACTAGGGAGCAAGTAGGGAACAAGTAGGGTACAACTAGGGTGCAACCGGGGCGCAAGTAGGGTGCAAGTATGGTGAAAGTAGGGTGCATGTAGGGTGCTAGTAGGATGCAACAAGGGTGCAACTAGGGTGCAACTAGAGCGCAACTAGGGCGTAACTGGTGCCCAACTTAGGCGCAATTGGGGCACAACTCGGACACAACTAGGGTGCAACTAGGATGAAAGTAGGACACAACTAGGACACAACTAGGATGTAGCTAGTGCCTTACTAACGCACAACTAGGGTGCAACTAGGTAACAAGTAGGGCGCAACTAGTTCGTAAGTAGGGTACAATTAGGGTGCAACAAGGGCATAACTATAGTGCAACTAGGGCGTAGCTAGCACCCAAGTGAGGCGCAAATAGGGTGCAACTAGGGCGCAAATAGTGTGCAACAAGGACGCAAATAGGACGCAAGTAGGGTGCAACAAGGGCACAACTAGGAAGAAACTAGGATGCAAGTAGGGTGCAACTAGGGTGCAAGTAGGGCGCAAGTAGAGCGCAACTAGGGTGCAACTAGGGCACAAGTAGGCCGCAAGTAGGGCGCAACTAGGGCAAAGAGAGGATGCAAGTAGTGCACAACTAGGGTGTAATCAGGGAATATCTAAGGCTTAACGAAGGCGCAAGTAGGGTGCAAGTAGGACGCAACTGAGGGGCAACTAGGGCACAAATAGGGTGCAACAAAGGCGCACCACGGAAGAAAGTAGGACGTAACTTAGGTGCAAATAGAGCACAACTAGATCGTAATTAGGACGCAACTAGGACGTAGTGAGTGCCCAACAGAGGCAAAACTAGGGTGCAAGTAGGGCGCAAGTAGGGCGCAAGTATGGCGTAACTAAGGCACAATTAGGATGCAACAAGGGCGCAATGAGGGCGCAACTAGGTCACAAGTAGGGTGCATCAAGGGCACGACTAGGCCGTAACTTGTATCCAACTAGAATGCAACTTGGACGCATCTAGGGCACAACTAGTATGCAACTACGGTGCATCTAGGGCTCAACTAGGCAGAACTAGGGCACAATTAGGACGTAGCTAGTGTCCAACTGAGATGCAACTAGGGCGCAACTAGGGCGTAACTAGGGCACAACTAGGATGCAACTAGGGCGTACGACGGGTGCAAGAAGGACTCATGTAAAGCACAACAAGGTTGCAAGTAGGGAGCACGTAGGGTGCAACCTGAGCACAAGTAGGGTGCAGCTTAAGCATAACTAGGGTAGAAGTAGGGTGCAAGTAGGGTGCGACTAGGGCGCAACTAGGACGCAACCAGGACACAACTAGGGGACAACTTAGGTGCAACTAGGGCGCAACTGGGGCGCGACAAGGGCGCAACTAGGGGGAAAATAGGGCACAACTAGGACCTAAGGAGGGCGCAAGAAGGGCATAACCAGGGTACAACTAGGGTACACGTAGGGCACAATTAGGACACAACAAGGGCGTTAATAGCGCGCAACTAGGATGCAACTAGGACGCAACTAGGTCGCAACAAGGGCGAAACTATGCCGCAAGTAGGATGTTTGTAGAACAAAACTACTGTGTAACTAGGGTGTAACTAGGATGCAACTAGGGTTCAACTATGGCACAAGTAGGGTGCAACTAGGGCGCAAGTAGGGTACATGTAGGGCGCAAGTAGGGTGCAAGTAGGGAACAACTAGGGCGTAACTAGGGCACAAGTAGGGTGCAACTAGGGTACAACTAGAGTGCAAGTAGGGCGCATGTAGGGCACAAGTAGAGCGCAAGTAGGGCACAACTAGGGCGCAACTATGGCGCATCTAAGGTGGAACCAGGGTCCATCTAGGGCGCATTTAGGGCACAAATAGAGTAGAAGTAGAGCGAAACTCGAGCTTAAGAAGGGTGAAACTAGGACGCAAGTAGGGTTCAAGTAAGGCGTAACTAGTGCGTAACTAGGGTGCAACTAGGGAGCAACTAGGGTGCAAGTAGGGCGCAACTAGGGTGCAACTAGGGGGCAACAAGTGGGCAAGTAGGGTGCAACAAGGGTGCAAGTAGGGCACAACTAGGGCGCAAGCAAGGTGCAAGTAGAGCGCAACTAGGACAAAAGTAGGGCGTAAGTAAGGTGCAAGTAGGGCACAAGTAGGGCACAATTAGGGTGCAAATAGGGTGCAACTATGGTGTAACTAGTGCCCAACAAAGGTGCAACTAGGGCGCAACTAGGGCGCAACTAGGATGCAACTAGGACGCAACAAGGGTGCAACTAGTGCACGGTAGGACGCAAGAATGGTGCAACCAGGGCGCAACTAGGGCGCAAGCAGGGTGCAAGTTGGGTGCAAGTAGGATGCAAGTAGGGCGCAACTAGGCTACAAGTAGGGTGCAAATTTGGCACAACTAAGGCACAAGTAGGGCGCAATTAAGGTGCAACTAGGGCGTAACTAGTGGGCAAGTAGGGCACAACTAGGGCGCAACTAGGGTGCAAGTAGGGCAAACCTAGGGTGCAACTAGGGCATAACTAGGGCTGGCTAGTGCCGAACTGAGGGACTTCTAAGGTGCAACTAGGTCGCAACTAGGGAGCAAGTAGGGCACGAGTAGGGTACAATTCGGGTGCAACTAGGTCGCAACTAGGACGGAAGTAGGGCACGAGTAGAGTGCAACCAAGGTGCAAGTAGGGTGCAAGTAGGGCGCAAGTAGGGCGTAAGTAGGAGGTAGCTAGGACGCAAGTAGGCCGCATCTAGGGCGCAAGTAGGGCACAGGTGGGATGAAACTAGGGCGCAAGTAGGGCACAACTAGGGCACAACTAGGGTGCAACTAGAGCGCCACTAGTGCGTAAGTAGGGCGCAAGTAGGGCGCAAGGAGGACGTAACTTGATCACAAAATGGGCCCAACTAGGATACAAGTAGGGTGCAAGTAGGGCGCACCTAAGCTGCAACTAGGGCGCAACTAGGGCCCAACTAGGAAAGTAGTAGGGCACAATGAGCGCGCAACTAGGGCGTAGCTAGGGTGCAACTAGGGTGCAACTAGGGTGCACCTAGGGCGCAACGAGGGCGCAAGTACAGTGCAACTTGGGCGCAACTAGGGTACAATTGGGGCGCAAAAAATGCGCAAGTAAGACAAAACTAGGGTTCAAGTAGGGCGCAAGTAGGGCACAAGTAGGGCACAAGTAGGGCACAACTAATGTGCAACTAGGGCACAACTAGGGCATAGCTAGTGTTTATCTAAGGCGCAACTAGGGTGCAACTATGGTACAACTAGGGCGCAACTAGGGTGCAACTAGAGCGCAAGTCGGGCGCAACTAGGACGCAAGTAGGACGCAACCAGGATGAAGGTAGGATGCAACTAGGACACATTTAAGGCACAAGTGGGATGGAACGAGGGCCCAAGTAGGACGCTAGTAGGGCACAACCAAGGCGCAACTAGGGCGCAACTAGGTCGCAACTAAGGCACCAGTAGGGCGCAAGGAGGACGCAATTACGGTGTAAGAAGGGTGCAACTAGGACGCAAGAAGGGTGCAAGTAAGGCGCAACTAAGGCGCAACTATGGTACAACTAGGGCGCAACCGGGGCGCAACTAGGGTGCAAGTAGGGCGCATCTAGGTTGCAACTAGGGTGCAACTACGGCCCAACTGAAGCGCAAGTACGGCGCAACCAGGGTGCAACTAGGGTGCAAATAGGGCGCAATGGTGGTGTAACTAGGGCACAACTAGGGTTCAAGTAGGGCACAAGTAGGGTATCGCTAGTGCCCAACTAGGGCATAGCTAGGGCGCAACTAGTTGGCAACTAGGGCACAACAAGAATGAAACTTGGGTGCAAGTCGGACGCAGGTAGGATGCAACTAGGACGCAACTAGGCCGCAACTAGGCCATATCTAGGATGCAACTAGGGCACAAGTAGGGCACAACTAGGACGCAACTTTGACACAGGAAGGCGCAAGTAGGACGCAAGTAGGGCAAAACTAGAGCGCAAGTAGGGCGCAACTAGGGTGCACTTAGGGCGTAACTAGAGCGTAACTAGAGCGCAACTAGGACACAACTAGGATGCAAGTAGGGTGCAACTAGGGCACAACTTGGGCGTAATACGGTGCAACTAGGGCGCAATAAGGGCGAAAGTAGTATGCAACTAGGGCGCAACTAGGGCACAACTCAGGTGTAGCTAGTGCCTAAGAAAGGCGGAACTAGGGTGCAAGTAAGGTGCAACTAGGATGCAACTCGGGCGCAACTACACACACAACTAGGGTGTAAGCAGGGTGCAGGTAGGGCCCAAGTAGGGCACAAGTAGGGTATAGCTAGTGCCCGACTCAGGTGCAACTAGGGCGCAATAAGGTCACAACTAGGGCGCAAGTAGGGTGCAACTAGGGCGCAAGTAGGGCGCAAGTGGGGTGCAACTAGGACGCAAGTCAGGCCCAACTAGGGTGCAAGTAGGATGCAACTAGGACGCAACAAGGGCGCAACTAGGGCACAAGTGAGGTATTAGTGGGACGGAAATAAGGCACAAGTCGAGCACAACCAGGGCGCAACTAGGGTGCAAGTAGGGCGCAACTAGGGCACAAGTAGGGCACAACTAGGGTGCAACTGAGGTGCAAGTGTGGCACAACTAGGGGGTAAGAAGAACGTGTTGGCTCTAGTGGGTGTGGAGGCACCCTCAAGGATTCCTAGCTCTCAGTGATACACACTACCAAGGTTGGAGCAGCCAATGGACACCAATGGTGAAGAGTGTGGAGTACAAGGATCACGGATGTGAGTGGGCAGAACACGTCGCATTCAGTAGATCTGAATCGCAACACGTTTTTGTTAGTTAGCATAGTGAGATTACATCAGATTCTTATAGCCTATGATCTTAGCTTTCCAGCGCATCCAAGCACGCCCAAATCGGAGCAGTAGAGCCCCTGCTACGGCCGTCGAAGAAACCCTTGGTGGAGCCGAGCCGCCCACCATGCCCACGAACGGAAGCGACGGGAGGCGCTTCGACGGTGGCCTGTCGAAGCGCCCTTCCTTTCATCCCAACATGGGGAGGGGCATGCCTTGGTCCAGGGGACCATCCACATTCATTCCTTCATGGCCCATGTGCCTTTGGAGCCCATTGGAGACGAACTGGGATCATTGGCAGTGGATTATCCCGCCACCTATGGCGGGTACCAGATTCCACACGCGCAACACCCGATTTTCGGGCTAGGCTAACTTTCTGAATACTCACTCAAATCGAGCGATTCAAAGCTCGATCCTGCATGGAAAAATCCAAGGAATCCAAATCTAAATTCAGATCAGGTGTTTGACCACTCCTCATTGGTCGAACCAGGGAGTACGATCAACGGCACTCATGGCAAGGGGCACACCATGTCAACCGAACGTACCTAGGACACAAATAGGGCGCAAGTAGGACACAACTAGGGTGCAAGTACGGCACAAGTAGGGCACAAGTAGGACGCAGCTAGGACGCAAGTCATGCGGAACTAGAGCTCAAGTAGGACACAACTAGGATGCAGGTAGGGCGCAACCAGGGTCCAAGTAGGGAGCAAGTGGGACGAAACCGGGCCACAAGTAGGGCGCAAGGAGGATGCAACACATGCGCACTTAATGCGGAACTTGGGTGAATCTAGGGCGAAAGAAGGATCCAACAAGGTTGCAAGTAGGGCGCAAGGAGAACGCAACTAGGACGCAAGAACTGCACAACTAGGACGCAAATAGAGTGCAAGTAGGGCGCAACTAGAGTGCAACTTGGGCGCAACTAGGTCAAAACTAGGGCGCAAGTACGGTGCAACCAGGGCGCAACTAGCACGCAACTAGGGAGCAACTAGGGTGCAGCTAGGGCGCAACCAGGGCAATAGTAGGGTGATACTTGGGTGCATATAGGACACAACTAGGACGCAATTAAGGCACAAGTAGGGCGCAACTAGGACACAAGTAGGGTGTGTCTAGGGTGCAAGTAGGATACAACTAGGGCGCAAGTAGAGCGCAACTTGGGCACAACTAGGACGCAACTAGGGCGTAGCTAGTGCTCAACTGAGGCACAACTAGGGCGCAACTAGGGTGCAACTAGGGTACAACTAGGGCGCAAGTGGGACGCAAGTAGGGTGCAAGTAGGTCGCAAGAAGGGCACAAGTAGGACGCAGCTAGGGCGCAACTAGGGCGCAAGTATGGCGCAAGTTGGGCACAACTAGAGCACAAGTAAGGTGCAAGTAGGGCCCAACTAGGGTGGAAACAGAGCGCAAGTAGGGCACAACTTGGGTGCAACTAGGGTGCAACTAGGGCACAAGTAGGGCGTAACTATGGCACAAGTAAGGTATACCTAGTGCCCCACTCAGGGGAACCTAAGGTGCAACTAGGGCATAACTAGGGTACAACTAGGGTGCCACTAGGTCGCAAGTAGGACGCAACTAGGGTGCTAGTACGGCGGAACTAGGGCGCAACTAGGGCATAACTAGGCAGCAACTAGGGTGCAACTAGGGCATAACATGGACAAAAGTGGGGCACAATTAGGGCGTAGCTAGTGCTCAACTAGGGCGCAAGTAGGACGCAAGTAGGACGTAACTAGGGCACAACTAGGGTGCAACTAGGACACAAGTAGGGCGCAAGTAGGGTGCAACTAGGACACAACTAGGGTGCAATTATGGTGCAAGTAAGGCGTAACTTGGGAAAAACTAGGGCACAAATAGGGCACAACTAGGGTGCAACTAGTGCGCAACTAGGACGGAACTAGGGCGCAAGTAGGGCATAATTAGGGAAAAAGCAGAGTTCATCTGGGGTGAAAGTAGGACGTAGCTATGGTGCACTAGGGCACAATTAGGGTGTAAGCAGGGTGCAAGTAGAGCGTAAGTAGGGTCTAACTAGGGCGCATATAGGGCGCAACTAGGGTGCAACTAGGACGCAACTAGGACACCACTAGGGCCCAAGTAGGGCGCAACTAGGGCGCAACTAGGGCGGAACTAAGGCGCAACTAGGGTGCAACTAGGGCACGACTAGGGCGCAAGTAGGGCGCAACTAGGGCGCAACTAGGGTGCAACTAGGGCACAAGTAGGGTGCAAGTAGGGTGCAAGTAGGCCACAAGTAGGGCGCAACTAGGGCGCAACTAGGGTGCAGCTAGGGCACATCTAGGGCACCGCTAGGGTGCAAGACGGGCGCAAGTAGGGCGCAACTAGGGCATAGCTGGTGTCCAACTCAAGCCCAATTATAGTGGAACAAGGGCGCAACAAGGGCGCAACTAGAACATAACTAGGGTGCAAGGAAAGGGCAAGTACGAGGCAAGTAATACGTAAGTAGGACGTAGCGAATACCCAACAAAGGCACAAATAGGGCGCACCTAGGACACAATCATGGCGCGAGTACGACGCAAGTAGGCGGCAAGTAGGACGCAACTAGGGTGCAAGTCAGGCGCATCTAGGGTGCAAGTAGGACGTAACTAGGACGCAACTAGGGCGTAACTAGGGCACAAGTAGGGTGCAAGTGGGACGGAACTAGGGCGCAAGTAAGACGCAAGTAGGGTGCAACCAGGGCGCAACTAGGGTGTAACTAAGGCGCAACTAGGGTACAAGCAGAACACAACAAGGGGACAAGTAGGATGCAAGGAGGACGCAACTAGGGCACAAGAAGGATGCAACAAGAATGAAAGTAGGGTATAAGATGGGCGTAAGTAGGGTGCAAATAGAGTGCAACAGGGGCGCAACTAGGGTGCAAAAAGAGTGCAAGTAGGGTGCAACTAGGGTGCAACTAGGGCCCAACAAGGGAGCAACTAGGAAGCAACTAGGGCGCAACAAGGGTCCAACTAGGGCGCAAGTAGGGTGTAGCTAGGGCGCAACCAGGGCGCAGTTAAGGCACAAGAAGGACGTAATTAGGACGCATGTAGGGCGCAAGTAGGGTGCAAGTAGGACCCAAGTAGGGTGCAACTAGGGCGCAGCTACTCCCCAACTGAGGTGCAGGTACGGGGCATCTAGGGCACAACCAGGGTACAATTAGCATGCAACGAGGGTGCAACTAGGATGAAAGTAAGGCGCAAGTACGGCCTAAGTAGGGCGCAACTAGGGCGCAAGTAAGGTGCAAGTGGGATTGAACTAGGACGCAAGTAGGGTGCAAGTAGGTCGCAACTAGGGAGCAACTAGGGCGCAACTAGGGTGCAAGTAGAGTGACACTAGGGTGCAAGTAGGGTTAAAGGAGGACCAACTAGGGCAAAGAAGGGTGCAACAAGGACACAAGTAAGGTGTTCGTAAGGTGGAACTAGGGTGCGACTAGGGTGCAACAAGGGCGAAACTAGGGCACAGCTAGGACGCAACTAGGGTGCAAGTAGGGCGCAACTAGGGTGCAACTAGGGCGCAACTAGGGCGCAACTAGGGTGCAACTAGAGCACAACTAGGGCGCAATTAGGGTTAAACTAGGGTGCAAGTAGGGCGCAACTAGAGCGCAAGTCGGGCGGAAGTAGAGGGCAACAAGGCCGCAACTAGGACGCAACTAGGGCGCAAGTAGGGCATAAGTTGGGCACAACAAACACGCAAGTAGGGCACAACTAGGGCGCAACAAGGGCATAACTAGGGCGCAAGTTGGGCGCAAGGAGGGCGCATCTAGGGTACAACTACGGTGCAACTAGGGCACAACTAGGGCACAAAATGGGCGCATCTAAGGCGTACCTAGTGCTCAACTGAGGGGCAACGAGGTACGACTAGGGTGCAACAAAGGCACAACAAGGGTGTAACTAGGGTGAAACTAAGGCGTATCTAGGGTGCAAGTACGGCGCAACTAGGGTGCAACTAAGATGCAATCATGGCAAAACTAGGGTGCAACTAAAGCAGAACCAAGACACAAGTAGGGCACAATAGGGCGCAAGTAGGGCGCAACTAGGGCGCAACTAGGGTGCATCTAGGGCACAACTAGTGCGCAACTCGGGCGCAACTAGGGCACAACTAGGGCGCATCTAGTGCCCAACAAAGGCGCACCAAAGGTGAAACTAGGACGCAACTAGGGTCCAACTAGGACACAACTAGGGTGCAAGTATGGTGCATGTAGGGTGCAAGTAGGGCGGAAGTAGAGTGTAGCTAGCGCCCAACTGAGGTGCAACTAGGCCGCAACTAGGGCGCAACTATGGGCGCAAGTAGGGCACAACTAGGGCGCAAGTAGGTCACAAGTAGGGTGCAAGTAGGGCCCAAATCGGTCACAACTAGGACGCATGTAGGATGCAAATCGGACGCAAGGAGGGCTCAACTAGGGCGCAACTAGGGCGCAACTAGGACGCAACTAGGACACAACTAGGGCACTAGTAGGGCGCAACTAGGGGGCAACTGGGGCACAACTAAGGCGCAACTAGGATGTAACTACGGCACGACTAGGGCGCAAGTAGGGCTCAAGTAGGGAACAACTAGGGTGCAACTAGGGCACAACTAGGGTGCAAGTAGGGTGCAAGTAGGGCGCAAGTAGAGTGCAAGTAGGGGGCAAGAAGGGCACAAGTAGGGCGCATCTAGGGCACAACTAGGGTGCAAGCAGGGCGTAACTAGGGTGCAACTACGGTGCAACTAGGGCACAACTAGGGCATAGCCGGTGCCCAACTGAGGCCCAACTAGGGTGCAACAAGGGTGCAACTAGGACACAACAAGGGTGCAAGTAGGGCGCAAGCAGGATGAAAGTAGGGCATTGCTAGTGCCCAACATAGGCAAAACTAGGGCGCAACTAGGGCGCAATCAGGACGCAAGTAGGGGGCAAGGAGGGCGCTAGTAGGACGCAACTAGGGAGCAAGTCAGGCACACCTAGGGTGCAAGTAGGACGCAACGAGGAAGCAAGTAGGGCACAACTAGAGCGCAAGTAGGATGCAACAGGGATGGAACAAGGGCGCGAGTAGGACGCGAGTAGGGTCCAACCAGGGTGCAACTAGGGTATGACTGGGGTGCAACTAGGGTGCAAGCAGGGCGTAACTAGGGCAGAGGTATGACACAAGAAGGATGCAACTAGGAAGCAAGAAGGACGCAACTAGGACGCAACTAGGGTGCAAGTGGGGCGTAACTAGGGTGCAAGTAGGGCGCAACAAGGGCGCAACTATGGTACAACTAGAGAGCAAATAGGGCGCAACTAGGGTGTAACTAGGGCCTAACTAGGGTCCAACAAGAGTGCAACTAGGGCGCAACTAGGGCGCAAGTAGGACCCAACTAGGCCGCAACTAGGACACAAATAGGGCGCAACTAGGGCATTTCTAGGGTGCAAGAAAGGCGCAAGTGAGGACGCAACTAGGGTGCAAGTAGGTCTCAAGTAGGGTGCAAGTAGGACACAAGTAGGGTGCAACTAGGGCACAACCAGGGCCCAACTAGGGCATAGCTAGTGCCCAACTAAGGCACAACTAGGGCGCATCTAGGGCGCAAGTAGGGTACAATTAGCATGCAACTAGGACGCAACGAGGATGACGGTAGGGCAAAAGTACGGTGCAAGTTGGACGCAAGTAGGGTGTAAACAGGACACAACTAGGATGCATGTAGGGCCAAACTAGGGCACAAGTAGGGTGCATCTAGGATGGAATTCCTGTGCAAGTAGGGCGCAAGTAGGGCGCAAGTAGGGCGCAAGTAGGGTGCAACTAGGGCGCAACTAGGGTGCAACTAGGGTGCATATAGGACGTGACTAGGGCGCAAGTAGGGTGCAAGGAGGACGCAACTAGGGTGCAAGAAGGGCGAAACTACGATGCAAGTCAAGTGCAAGTAGGACGGCACTAGGGTGGAACTGGGGTGTATTAGGGCACAATAAGGGTGCAACTAGGGCGCAACTAGGGTGCAAGTAGGGTAAAACAAGGGTGCAACTAGGGCACAACTAGGGCGCAACAAGGGTACAACTAGAGCGTAACTAGGGCTCAACTAGGGTACAGCTAGGGCGCAACTGGGGTGCAAGTAGGGCATAACTAGGAGGCAACTAGGGCGTAACTAGGGTGCAACTAGGGCACAAACAGGGCGCAACTAGGGTGCAACTAGGGCACGAATAGGGTGCAACTAGGGTACAACTAGGGTACAAGTAGGGTGCAACTAGGGCACAGCAAGGACGCAATGAGGGTGCAAGGAGGGCGTAAGTTGGGCGCAACTAGGATGCAAGTAGGACGCAACTAGGGCGCAACTAGGGCGCAAGTCAGGCACAAGTAGGGCGCAACTAGGGCACAACTAGGATGAAAATAGGGCACAACTAAGGCGTTCCTAGTGCCCAACTGAGGGGCAACTAGAGTACAACTAAGGCGCAACAAGGGCGGAACGAGGGTGCACCTAGGGCACAACTAGGGCACATCTAAGATGCAACTAGGATGCAACTATGGCGCAACAAGGGCACAACTAGGATGCAACTTTATCGCAACTCGGATGCAACTAGGGCACAACAAGGACTCAAGTAGGGTACAAGTAGGGGACAAGTAGGGCACAACTATGGCGCAACGAGGGTGTATCTAGGGTACAATTAGGGCAAAAACAGGGCGCAACTAGGGCATATCTAGTGCCCAACTGAGGTACAACAAGGGTGAATTTAGGGCGCAACTCCGACACAACTAGGGTGCAAGGAGGGCAAAAGTAGGGCGCAAGTAGGGGCCAGGTAGGACATAACTACTGCCCAACTCAGGTGCAACTAAGGCGCAACTAGGGCGCAACCAGGGTCCAAGTAGGGCGCAACTAGGGCGCAAGTAGCAGACAAGTAGGGTGTAACTAGGGCACAAGTTGGGCACGACCAGGACTTAAGTAGGATGTAACTAGTACGCAAGTAGGGCACAATTAGGGCGCAAGTAGGGCACAAGTGGGACGGAAATAAGGCCCAAGTAGGGCGCAAGTCGGGCGCAGCATGGGTGCAACTAGGGTGTAACTAGGGCGCAACTAAGGTACAAGTCGGCTGCAAATAGGGTGCAACTAGGGCGCAACTAGGGCGCAGATAGGGCGTAACTTGGGTGCAACTTCGACACAACTTGGGCGCAACTAGGGCGCAACTAAGGCGCAAGTAGGATGCAACTAGGGTGCAATTAGGACGCGAGTACGATGCAAGTAGGGCGTAAGTAGGGTGCAACTAGGGCCCAAGAAGGGCGTAACTAGGACATAAACAGGGTGCAAGTCAGGCGCAAAAAAAGTGCAAGTAGGATACAACTAGGATGCAAGTAGGGCGCAACTAGGGCGCAAGTAGGGTGCAAGTGGGATGGAACAGGGGCACAAGTAGGATGCAAGTAGGGAGCAACCAGGGTGTAACTAGGGAAAAACTAGGGCTCTATAAGGATGCAAGCAGGGCGCAACTAGGGCGCAAAAAGGACACAAGGAGGATGCAACTAGGACGCAAGAAGGGTGTAACTAGGACGCAAGTAGGGTGCAAGTAGGGTGTAACTAGGGTGCAACTAGAGCGTAAATAGGGCGCAACTAGGGCGCAACTAGGGCCCAACAAGAGCGCAACTAGGAAGCAACTAGGATGCAACTAGGGCCCAAATAGGGCGCAAGTACGGCGTAACTTGGGCGCAACTAGGGCGTTACTAGGGGGCAACTAAGGCGCAAATAGGACGCAACTAGGGCGCAAGTAGGCCGCAAGTAGGGTGCAAGTAGGACACAAGTACGGTGCAACTAGGGCACAACTAGGGCGCAACTAGGGCGTAGCTAGTGTCCAACTGAGGCGCAACTAGGGCGTATCAAGGGCGCAACTAGGGTAAAATTAGCACACAACTAGGGCGTAACTAGGAAGAAAGTAGGGCACAAGTATGGTGCAAGTTGGTCGGAAGTAGGGTGCAAATAGGACACAACTAGGATACATGTAGGACACAACTAGGGCGCAAGTAGAGTGCAAGTGGGACGGAACTCCGGCGCAAGTAGGGCGCGAGTAGGGCGCAACAAGGGCGCAACTAGGGCGCAACAAGGGTGCAACCAGGGTACAAGTAGTGTGTGACTAGGGGGCAATTAGGGTACAAGGACAACGCAACTAGGGTGCAAGAAGGGCGAAACTAAGATGCAAATAGGGTGCAAGTAGAACGGAACTAGGGTGCAACTAGGGAACAACTAGGGCGCAACTAGGTCGCAACTAGGTTACAAATAGGGTGCAAGTAGGGTACAACAAGGGCGCAACTAGGGTGAAACTGGGGCTCAACTAGGGCACAGCTAGGGTGCACTAAAGGTGCACGTAGGGTGCAACTAAGGCGCAAACACGGCGTAACTAGGATGCAACTAGGGCGCAACTAGAGCGCAACTAGGGCGCAACTAGGGCACAACTAGAGCGCAAGTAGGGCGCAACTAGAGCGTGAGTAGGCCGCAAGCAGGGTGCAAGTAGGGCGTAACTAGGATGCTACTAGGGTGCAAGTAGGACATAAGTTGGGCGCCACTACGACGCAAGTATGGCGCAGCTAGGGTGCAACTAGGGCGCAACTAGGGTGCAACTAGGGAAGAAGTTGGGCACAACTAGGGTGCAACTGGGTCACAACTAGGGTGGAACTAGGGCACAACTAGGGTGCAAATAAGGCACATCTATGGCGTAGGGTACAACTAAGGCGCGACAAGGGCGCAACAAAGATGCAGCTAGGGCGCAACAAGGGCACATCTAGGGTGCAACTAGGATGCAACTATGGCGCAACTAGGGCGTAACTAGGATGCAACTGTATTACAACTAGGGTGTATCTAAGGAACAACTAGGACTCAAGTAGGGCACAAGTAGGGCGGAAGTAGGGCGCAACTAGGGCACAACTAGGGCATGTCTAGGGCACGACTAGGACGCAACTAGGGTGCAACTAGGGTGTATCTAGTGCCCGACTGAGGTACAACATAGTTGCAACTAGGGCGCAACTAGGACACAACTATGGTGCAAGTAGGGCGTAAGTAGGGCGTAAGAAGGGCGTACATAAGGCGTATCTAGTGCCCAACTGAGGTGTAACTAGGGCACAAGTAGGGCGCAACTAGGGCGCAAGTACGGCGCAACTAGGGCCCAAGTAGCAGGCAAGTAGGGTGCAACTAGGACGCAAGTCGGGCACATTTAGGTTGCAAGTAGGATGCAAGTAGTACGCAAGTAGGGCACAGTTAGGGATCAAGTAGGGCACATGTGGGAAAGAATTAGGGCGCAAATAAGGTGCAAGTCCGGCACATCTAGGGTGCAATTAGGGTGCAACTAGGGTGCAACTAAGGCGCAACTACAACACAAGGACACAAGTAGGGCGCAAGGAGGACGTAACTAGGGCGCAAGAAGGCCACACCGAGGACGCATGTAGGGTGCAGGTAGGGTGCAACTAGGGTGCAACTAGGGTGCAACTAGGGCGCAACTAGGTTGCAACTGAGGCGCAAGTATGGCGCAACTAGGGCGTAACTAGGGTACAAGTAGGGCACAACTAGGGTACAACTAGGACACAAATAGTGCGTGGTTAAGGCACAGCTAGGGTGCAGCTTGGGCGCATCTTGGGCACAACTAGGGTGCAACTAAGGCGCAAGTAGGATGCAAGTAGGGCACAAATAGGGGGTGCAAGTAGGGCGCAAGTAGGGCGCATGTAGGGCGCAACTAGGGTGCAATTCGGGCGCAACTAGAGTACAAGTAGGACACAACTTGGACGGAACAAGGGTGCAAGTAGGGCGCAAGTAGGGGGCAACCTGGACGCAACTAGGGAACAACTAGGACGTAACGAGGGCATAACTAGGACGCAAGTAGGATGCAAGTAGGGCACAAATAGGGGGTGCAAGTAGGGCGCAAGTAGGGCGCATGTAGGGCGCAACTAGGGTGCAATTCGGGCGCAACTAGAGTACAAGTAGGACACAACTTGGACGGAACAAGGGTGCAAGTAGGGCGCAAGTAGGGGGCAACCTGGACGCAACTAGGGAACAACTAGGACGTAACGAGGGCATAACTAGGACGCAAGTAGGATGCAAGTAGGTCGCAACAAGGGTGCAACTAGGGTGCTTTGGGCAAAACTAGGGCGTAACTGGGGCGCAAGTAGGGTACAACCAGGACGCAACTAGGGCGCAACTAATGCGTAACTAGGGAGAAACTAGGACATAGCTAGAGTGCAACTAGGGCACAAGTAGGGCGCAAGTAGGGCGCAAGTAGGATGCAAGTAGGTCGCAACAAGGGTGCAACTAGGGTGCTTTGGGCAAAACTAGGGCGTAACTGGGGCGCAAGTAGGGTACAACCAGGACGCAACTAGGGCGCAACTAATGCGTAACTAGGGAGAAACTAGGACATAGCTAGAGTGCAACTAGGGCACAAGTAGGGCACAACTTGGTCGCAACTAGGGCACAACTAGGGCACAAGTAAGGCTCAAGTAGGGTGCATCTAGGGAGCAAGTAGGGCGTCGGTAGGGCGTTACTAGGGCACAAGTAGGGCACAAGTAGGGCGCAAGTAGGATGCAACTAGGGCGCAACTAGTGTGTAGCTAGTGCCAAACTGATGCACAACTAGGGTGCAACTAGGACGCAACTAGAGCGCAAATAGAGCACAACTAGGGCGAAACTAGGGCAGAAATAAGGCGCAAGTAGGGGAAAACTTGGGTGCAACTAGGGTGCAAGTAGGGCGCAAGTTTGGCACTACTAGGGCACAAGTAGGGCGTAAGTAGGACGCAACGAGGATGCAACTAGGACGCAACTAGAGCTCAAGTAAGGCGCAACTAGGGCACAACTAGGGGGCAACTAGGACACAACTAGGGCATAACTAGGGCACAACTAGGGCGTAGCTAGTTCCCAACTAAGGGACAACTAGGGTTCAACTAGGTTGTAGCTTGGGCGCAACTAGGGTGCCACTAGGGCGCAACTAGGGCGAAACTAGGGTGCAACTACAGCTCAACTAGGGCGCAACTAGGGTACAACTAGGGCGCAACTAGGGCGCAACTAGGGCGCAACTAGGGCGTAACTTGGGTACAACTAGGGCACAACAAGGACACAAGTCCGGCTCAAGTAGGGCGTACATAATTCCCGACTAGGGCGCAACAAGGGCGCAACTAGGGCGCAACTAGGGTGCAACTAGGGCGCAAGTAGGACACAAGTAGGATGCAACTGGGACTCAATTAGGGCGCAACTAGGGTGCAACTAGGACACAAGTAGGGGGCAAGTAGGGCGTAACTAGAACACAACTAGGGCGTAACTAGAGCACAAGTAAGGAGCAACTTGGAGGCAAGTAGGGTCCACATAGGGCACAAGTAGGACACAATTAGGGTGTAAGTACGGTGCAACTAGGGCGCAATTAGGGTGCAACTAGGGCGTAAGTAGGGCACAACTAGGGCACATCTAGGGCACAAGTAAGGCGCAACTAGGACACAACTAGGGCGCAACTTGAGAACACTGAAGGTGCAAGTCGGGCGCAAGTAGGGCGTAACTAGGGCGCAATCAGGGTGCATCTAGGGTGCAACTAGGACGCAACTAGGGCACCACTAGGGCACAAGTAGGATGCAACAAGGGCGCAACTAGGGAGCAACTAAGGCGTAACTAGGGTGCAACTAGGACGCGATTAGGGCGCAAGTAGGGTGCATGTAGGCCACAACTAGGGTGCAACTAGGGCACAACTAGGGTGTAAGAAGGGTGCAAGCAGGGCACAAGGAGGGCACAAGTAGGGCGCAACTAGGCCGCAACTAGGGCGCATCTTGGGTACAACTAGGGCGCACATAGGATGTTACTATGAAAAAACTAGGGCATAGCTAGTGTCCAACTAAAGCCCAACTAGGCTGCAAGTAGGGCGCAATGAGGACACAATGAGGGTGCAAGTAGGACGCGAAAAGGACGCAAGTAGGGCGCAAGCATCACGCAGCTAGTGCCTGACAATGGCACAACTAGGGTGTAACTAGGACGCAACTAGAGCGCAAGTAGGGATCAAGTAGGGCACAACTAGGGCGCAACTACGGTGCAAGTCTAGCACAAATAGGACGCAAGTACGACGCAACAGGGAGGCAAGTAGGGCGCAACTAGGGCGCAACTAGGGTGCAAGTAGGACAGAACTAGGGGGTAAGTAGGATGTAAATAGGGTGCAACCAGGGCACAACTAGGGCGTAGCTTGGACGCAACTAGGGCACAAGCAAAGCGCAACTAGGACGCAAGGTAGATGCAACTAGGGAGCAATAAGGGCACAACTAGGACGCAACTAGGGTGCAAGTAAGGTGAAACTAGGGTGCAACTAGGGGGCAACTAGGGTGCAACTAGGATGGAAGAAGGGCGCAACAAGGGCACAACTAGGGCGCAACGAAGGCCCAACTAGGGCCCAACTAGGACGCAACCACAGTGCACTAAGGACGCAACTAAGGTACAATTAGGGCACAACTTGGGCGCAACTTGGGCGCAACCAGGGCGGAAGTAGCGCGCAAGTAGGACAAAACGAGGGCGCAATTTTGGCGCGAGTAGGATGTAAGTAGGAATGAAGTAGGGCGCAACTAGCGCACAACTAGGGCACAACTTGGATCTAGTGCTCAACTAAGGTCCAACTAGGGCTGAACTAGGGTGCAATTTGGGCACAACTAGCACGCAACTAGGGTGCAACTAGGACGCAAGTTGGGCACAAGTAGGGTGCAAGTCGGGCACAACTAGGGTGCAAGTAAGGTAGAACAAGTGCACAAGTATGGCGCAAGTGGGATGGAACTAATGCGCAAGTAGGGCACAACCATGGTGTAACTATGGCGTAACTAGGGTGCAACTAAGGTGCAGGCAGGGCGCAACTAGGGCACAAGTAGGGCACAAGGAGGACGCAACTAGGGTGCGAGAAGAGCGCAACTAGGAGACGAGCATGGTGCAAGTAGGGCGCAGCTAGGGTGCAACTAGGGCACAACTAGGGTGCAACTAAGGCGTAACTAGAGTGCAAGTACGGCACAATTAGGACACAACTAGGGCGTAACTAGGGCACAAGTAAGGCGCAAGAAGGGCGCAACTAGGGCACATGTAGGACGCAAGTAGGGCACAAGTAGGATACAAGTAGGCTCCAAGAAGGGTGCAACAAGGGCATAGCTAGTGCCTAATGAGGTGCAACTAGGGCACAACTAGAGCGCAACTATGGCCCAACAAGGGCACAACTAAGGCCCAACTAGGGTGCAACTCCGGCGCATGTAGGTCAGAAGTAGAGCACAACTAGGGCACAATCAGGGCGCAAGTAGGGTGCAACTAGGGCGTAGCATGGGCACAACTAGGGCGCAAGTAGGGAGCAACTGGGGCGCAACTATGGCACAACTAGTGTTCAACTAGGGCACAACTAGGGCTGAAATAGGGCACAACTAAGGCGTAGCTAGTGTCCAACTAAGGGGAAACTAGGGTACAAAAAAGGCGCAACAAGGGCGCAACTAGGGTGTAACTAGGGACAACAAGGGCACAACAACGGCGCAAGTACGGCGCAACAAGGGCACAACGAGGATGCAACTAGGGCGCAACTGGTCTGTAACTAGGGTACAACTAGGACACAAATAGGGCACAAGTAGGACGTAGCTAGCGTCGAACTAGGGCTCAACTAGGGCGCAACAAAGGCGCAACTAGGGCGCAAGTAGGGCGTAAGAAGGGCACAAGTAGGATGCAACAAGAACACAAGTAGGGCGCAACTATGATGCAACTAGGACGCAAGTAGGGGCAAGCAGGATGCACCTAGGGCACAACTGGGGTGCAACTAGGGCGTAAGAAGGATGCAACTAGGAAATAAATGGGGCGCAAGTAGGGCGCAAGTAGGGCGTAACTAGAGCACAACTAGGGCGCAACTATGGCACAACTAGGGCGCAAGTAGGGCGCAACTAGGGCAGAACTAGGGCACAAGTAGGACGCAAATAGGGCGCAACTAGGGCACAATTAGGGTGCAAGTAGGGTGCATGTAGGATGTAATTAGGGCGCAACTCGGGCGCATCTAGGGCACAACTAGGGTGCAAGAGGGGCGCAACTAGGACACCACTAGGGCACAAGTAGGGTACAACTAGGGCACAACTAGGGCGCATCTAAGGGGCAACTAGGGCGGAAGTAGGGCACAAGGTGCAACTAGGACGTAACTAGGGTGCAAGTTGGGTGCAAGCAGGGTGCAACTAGGGCACAAGTAGGGCCCAACTATGGCGCAACTAGGGCGCAAGTAAGGTGCAAGTAGGACACAACTAGGGCGCAAGTAGGAACCAAGTAAGGCACAAGTAGGACACAATTTGGGTGCAACTAGGACACAACTAATGTGCAACTAAGGCATAGCTAGTGCCCGACTGAGGCGCAACTAAGGTACAACTACGGCACAATTACGGCGCAACTAGGACGCAAGTCGGGCACAAGTAGGGCAAAACTAGGATGCAAGTCGGGTGTACCTAGGGCGCAAGTAGTACGCCACTAGGAAGCAAGTAGGGTGCAACAATGGTGCAAATAGGGCGCAAGTGGCATGGAACTAGGGCGCAAGTAGGGCATAGCCAGGGCGCAACTGGGGTGCAACTAGGGCAAAAGTAGGGTGCAAGTAAAACGGAACTAGGGCGCAAGTAGGGCGGAAGGAGGTCAGAACTAGGGCGCAAGAAGGGTGCAAGTAGGACTTAAGCAAGGTGCAACAAGAGCGCAACTAGGGCACAACTACGGTGCAAATAGGTCGTAACTACGGTGCAACTAGGTTGCAAGTACGGCACAACTAGGGCTTGACTAGGGCGCAACTAGGGCGCAACAAGGCTGCAAGTAGAGCACAACTAGGGCACAAGTAGGGCGCAAGTAGGACACAGCTAGTGTCCAACAAGGGTGCAACTAGGATGCAACAAGGGCGCAACTAGGATACAACTAGGGCGCAAGTCGGGCTAAAGTAGGACACAACTGGGACGCAACTAGGGCGCAACTAGGGCACAACTAGGACGCAACTAAGGTGCAAGTAGGACACAACGAGGGCGCAACTAGGGCCAAGTAGGGTGCAAGTAGGTCGCAAGTAGGGCACAACTAAGGTGCAAGTAGGACGTAACTAGGGTGCAACAAGGGCACAACTAGGGCACAACTAGGACATAAGTACGGCGCAAGTAGGGCATAAGTAGGGCGCAAGTAGGGTGCAACTAGGGCGCAACTAGGATGCAACTAAGGTGGAACTAGGGCGCAACTAGAGCACAAGTAGGGCGAAAGTAGCGCATAACTAGGGTGCAACTAGGGCACAACTAGGGCGCTAGTAGTGTGCAAGTAGGGCACAAGTAGGGCACAAGTAGGGCACAGGTAGGGCGTCCAGGGCACAACTAGGGTGCATGTAGGGCACAACTAGGGTACAAGTAGGGTGCAACTAGGGCGCTAATAGGGCATAGCTAGTGCCCAACAGAGGCGCAACAAGGGTGCAACTAGGGTGCAACTAGGGCGCAACTACGACTCGACGATGGTACAAGTAGGGCACAAGTAGGGTGCAACTAGGGCGCAAGGAGGGCACAACTATGGCGCAAGTAGGGCGCAAGTAGGGTGCAACTAGGATGCAAGTTGGGCGCAACTAGGGCGCAAGTAAGATGCAACTAGGATGCAAGTAGGGCACAACTAAAGCGCAAGTAGGGCGCAAATGGGACAGTAAAAGCGCACAAATACGGCGCAAGTCGGGCCCAACCAGGGCGCAACCAGCGTGCGACTAAGGAGGCAACTAGGACGCAAGTACGGCACAACTAGAATAAAAGTAGGGCTTGAGGAGGATGCAACTAGGGCGCAAGAAGGATGCAACTAGAACACAAGTAGGGCGCAACTAGGTGCAACTAGGGCGTAACTAGGGCGCAACTAGGGTGCACCTTAGGCACAGTTATAGCCCAACTAGGGCGCAACTAAGGCGCAACTAGGGCGCAACTAGGATGCAACTAGGGTCCAACTAAGGCGTAAGCAGGGGGTAACTTGGATGCAGCTACGGCGCAACTAGGGTGCAACTAGGATGCAACTAGGGTGTGGCTAGTGCCCAACAGAGGCGCAACTAGGGCGCAACTAGGGCGCGATTAGGGTGCAACAAGGATGCAACAAGGGTGAAAGTGGGGTGCAGGTAGGCCGCAACTCGGGCGCAACAAGGGTGCAAGTCGGGCGCAACTAGGACAGAAGTAGGACACAACTAGGACGCAAGTAGGGCACAACTACGGTGCAAGTAGGGCACAACTGGGACGGAACTAGGGTGCAAGTAGGACGTAAACAGGGCGCAACACGGGCGTAACTGGGCCCAACTAGGGCACAACTAGTGCGCAACTAGGGCACAAGGAGGGCGCACGGAGGATGCAACTAGGGCGCAAGAAGGGCCTAACTAGGACGCAAATAGGGTGCAAGTAGGGTGCAACTAGGATGTAACTAGGGCGCAACTAGGGCGCAACTAGGGCATAACTAGGGCGAAAGTAGGACACAACCTAGGAACAACTAGGATCCAATAAGGACACAACTAGGGAGTAACTACGGCTCAGTTAGGTCGCAACAAGGGCGCAAGTAGGGGGCAACTTGGGTGCAACTAGGGCACAACTAGGATGCGAGTAAGGCCTAAGGAGGGTGTAACTAGGGCGCAAGTAGGGCGTAAGTAGGGCGAAAGTAGGGTACAAGTAGGAAACAAGTAGGGCACAACTAGTGTGCAACTAGGGTGCAAGTAGGACGCAAGTTTGGCACTAGGGCACAAGTAGGGCGCAAGTAGGGCACAACAAGGGCGCAACTAGGACAAAAACAGGGTGCAAGTAGGGCGCAACTAGGGCCAATTAGGGTGTAACAAGGGCACAACAAGGGTGTAACTAGGGCACAACTAGGCCATAGCTAGTGCCCAACTGAGGGGAGACTAGGGTGCAACTAGGGCGCAACTAGGTTGCCACTAGGGCACAAGTAGATTGCAGCTAGGGCGAAAGAACGGCGCATCTAGGGCGTAACTAGGGTACAAGTAGGGCGCAACTAGGGTACAACTAGGGCTGAACTAGGAGACAAGTCGTGCCCAAGTAGGGCATAGCTAGTGCCTAATCAGGGTGCAACTAGGACACAACTCGGGCGCAAATAAGGCACAACTAGGGCGCAACTAGGGTGCAAATACGGTGCAAGTAGGACACAACTAGGATGCAACTAGGCCGCAACTAGGACGATACTACGACACAAAGAGGGCGCAAGTAGGACGCAACTAGGACACAACTAGGGTGAAACAAGGGCACAAGTAAGGCGTGAGGAGGGCGCAATTAGGGTGCAAATAGGGTACAAGTAGGGCGCAACTAGGGCACAACAAGGACGCAACTAGGGTGTAACTTGGGCGCAAGTAGGGCGCAACTAGGGCGCAAGTAGGGCGCAACTAGGGTGCAAGTAGGACGCAACTAGGGTGCAACTTGGGCACAATTTGGGTGCAAGTAAAGTGCAGATAGGGCGTAAGAAGGGCGCAACTAGGGCGCAACTAGGGCGCAACAAGGACGCAACTAGGGTACCACTAGGGCACAAGTTGGGTGCAACTAGGGCGCAACTAGGGTGAAACTAAGGCGCAAGAAGGGTGCAACAATGGCGCACCTAGGACGTTAGTAGGGCACAAATAGGGTGAAACTAGGGCACAACTAGGATACAACTAGGGCACAAGCAGGGTGCTAGTAGGGTGCAAGTAGGGCGCAAGTAGGGCGCAACTAGGGCGTAACTAGGGTGCATCTAGGGCACAACTAAGGTGGAAGTAGGGCGCAACTAGTGTGCAACTAGGGCATATCTGGTGCCCAACTGAATCCCAACTAGGGTGCAACTATGGCGCAACTAGGATGCAACTAAGACACAACTAGTGTGCAAGTAGGGAGCAAGTAGGATGCAAAAAAGGCCTAGCTAGTGCCCGACCGAGGCGCAACTAGGGCTCAACTAGGTTGCAACTAGGGTGCAAGCAGGGCGCAACTAGGGTGCAGGTAGGGCACAACTAGTGTGCAGGACGGTCCAACTAGGGCACAAGTAGGATGCAACTAGAATGTATGTAGGGCGCAACTAGGGCGCAAGTAGGGTGCTAGTTGGACAAAACTGGGGCGCAAATAGGACGCAAGTATGGTGCAACCAGGGCATAGCTAGGGTGCAACTAGGGCGCAACTAGGGCGCAAGTAGGGTGCAAGTAGGGTACAAGGAGTACGTAGTTTGGGCACAAGAAGGGCGCAAATAAGATGCAAGTAGGGTGCAAGTAGGGCGTAACTAGGCTTCTCCTAGGGGGCAACTTGAGTGCAACTAGGGTGCAACTGGGATGCAAGTAGGGTGCAACTAGGGCAAAACTAGGGTGCAACAACGGCTCTACTAGGGCGCAACTAGGGAACAACTTGGGCGGATCTAGGGCGTAACTAGGATGCAAGTAGGGCGCAACTTGGACGCAACTAGGATGCAACTAGGGGGCAAGTGAAGTACAAGTAGGACACAACTAGGGCTCAAGTAGGACACAACTAGGGCGCAAGGAGGACACAAGTAGGGCGCAACTAGGGTACAACTAGGGCATAACTAGTGCCCAAGTGACGCGCAATTAGGACGCAAGTAGGGTACAACTAGCACGCAACTAGGGCGCAACTAGGATGCAAGTAGGATAGAAGTAGGGCACAAATCGGGCGGAAATAGGGTGCAAGTAGGAGGCAACTAGGAGGCAATTAGGGCGCAACTACGGTGCAAGTAGGATGCAAGTGGGACGGAAGTAGAGCGGAAGTAGGGCGCAAGGAGGACACAACTAGGGCGCAAGAAGGACTCAACTAGGATGCAAGTAGGGTCCACGTAGGGCACAACTAGGGTACAACTAGGGCGCAATTAGGGCACAACGAGGGCACAACTAGGGTGCAAGTAGGTCACAACTAGGACACAATTAGGGTGCAACAAGGGCACAAGTAGGATCCAACTAGGGTGTAACTAGGGCGCAACTAGTGTGCAACTAGGGCGTAACTAGGGTGTAACTTTGGCGCAAGTATGGCACAACTTGAACGCGACAAGGGCGCAACTAGGGGGCAAGTAAGTCGCAAGTATGGCTCAACTAGGGCGCAAGACGTGTGTAAGTAGGGAGCAACTAGGGCGCAAGTAGGGTGCAACTAAGGTGCAACTAGGGCGTAGCTAGTGCCTAAATGAGGCGCAACTAGGGCGTAACTAGGGCATAACTAAGGCGCAACTAGGGCGCGACTAGGGCACAAGTAGGGTGCAAGTAGGGCGCGAATAGGGCGCAAGTACTTCGAAAGTATTGCGCAAATAGGGCACAACTAGGCACAACTAGGACCCAACTATGGAGCAAGTAGGGCGTAAGTTGGGTGTAACTAGGGCGCAAGTAGGGTCGGACTAGGGTGCAAGTAGGGTGCAACTAGGTCGCATGTAGGGCACAACTAGGGCGCAACTAGGGCACAACTAAGGTGCAACTAGGGTTAAACTAGGGTGCAAAAAGGGCACAACTAGGGCGTAGCTAGTGCCCTACTGAGGGGAAACTAGGGTAGAACTAGAGTGCAACGAGGGCGCAACTAGGGTTCAACTAAGCCGCAACTCGGGCGCAACTAGCGTGCAAGTACGGCGCAACTAGGTCAAAACTAGGATGCAACTAGGGCACAACTAGGTTGCAACAAGGCAACAACTAGGACTCAAGTAGGATGCAAGTAGGACGTAGCTATTGCCCAACTACGACACAACAAGGGCGCAACTAGGGGGAAACTAGGGCATAACTAAGGCGCAAGTAGGGCGCAAGTAGGACACAACTAGGACGCAACTAGGGCGCAACTAGGGTGCAACTAGGATGCAAGTAGGGTGCAACTAGGGCGCAACTAGGGCAGAACTCGAACATAACTAGGACGCAACTAGGGTGCAACTAGGGTAGAGATAGGGTGCAAGTAGGGCACGAGTAGGATGTAACGAGGACGCAACTAGGGCGCAACTAGGGCGCAAGTAGGAAGCAACTAGGGTGCAACTAGGTCACAATTAGGGTGCAAATAGGGCGCAAGTAGGACGTAAGTAGGGTGCAACTAGGGCACAACTATCGTGCAACTAGAATGCTACTAGGGTACAAGTAGGACGCAACTAGGGTGCAACTAGGATCCAACTAAGGCGCAACTACGGCACAAGTAGGGCGCAAGCAGAGTGCAACTAGGGCGTAACTAGGGCACAAGTAGGACACAAGTAGGGTGCAGGTAGGGCGCAAGTAGGGTGCAACTAGGGCTCAACTAAGGCGCAACTAGGACGCAACTAGGGCACAACCAGGGTGCAACTACTGTGAGAGAGAGAGGGCACCCAAGATGCCTTGGAATAGAGCAACCGCACTTGGAGATAGGACACCACCACCAATCACAACAGAAGTGAGTAAAGCGGACAATGAGATGATAGCGGATAGTTGAGCGGGCCATCCACAAGAGGTGCTCGACATGGGGCGTAGTTGCCATTTTGGGATGAAACTGGACCGGTTGGCGAACATGCCCCAGGTTGCTTCTCACACGCTGGAATAAACTTGCCGTGTGGTTTTAAAGAAGAGGAATCCGACATCACCAAGCAATACCTATCTATGACCACGAGCATATGTGGGTGCATGTACTCTAGCATGTTTTTGCTCCATGTTATGCTAAGAAGAACGCAAGCAGATTATGATAATAACAACAATTGAGCTCTCAAAAATGTCTTGACTTGATGATACCGGGGCCACTTGTGCACTTGGCAGAGATATCAACAGCCCATAACTCATTGGTCATGCACCGATTCAGAATTTGAGGGCTTCACTTCAGATTAGTCACCTGCAGTGAATGTGTGTGTATGTGTGTGTGTGTGTGTGTGTGTGTGTGTGTGTGCGTGTGTGTG
>SZWC01006085.1:128912-140591 GCA_023375785.1 Penium margaritaceum | reverse complement strand
CTCTCTGCGTGGTGGTACGCGTCGCTGCTGCTGTCTCTGCAGCTGCGGTCTCACGTTGACGGCGGTCGACCGTCTCCAACGGGTCCCAGAAGATCTGCTGCAGCGGTGACTCTCACTGCTGCTGCTCTGCTGCGTCTCTGCTGCGCAGCTCGGTGAGATCTGTCTCACCGCTCTGATACCATGAGAAACTGCTAGGAAGCTTCCTAGCCTTGCTGCTGCTGACGTGGCGACACTGTCCAGTCAGCTGACGCACTAGCAAGCAGGCAGGTGCAAGAAACAGCAAGGATCAGGCTAGGGAGACGCGCAAAGTCTCATAAGCTTCAATAGCTTAGTAAATGCAGAGAGAAATGACAAATGACAGGTCCAGGGCATAAATACCTGCCGCGGCGCACGGCGGGTGTCGCACGCGGCAGTCCAAGAGCTGTCCTAAAACCGGCCCAAAACCACTGTTTTGGCCGTAACTCTGCGCACACATGTCAGAATCCTACGCCGTCTGAACCTAGACGTGCAGAATCAAAAGACGCACGCAACGACTGGTCACATGCATGCATCCATTGACTGACAGCGAGTATATAATGCAAAAACATGCAAATGGGCCTCATGCCCAGTCCGCCGAAAGGCGCCTGCAGGACGTAGAAAGCACAGCAGGGAGTCCCGGTGACATCTGGGGCTCTGGAACAGTGGTCGGTCAGCTCCAGACGGGTAGGCCGCCGCCTGTCGTCGCGCCGGTGCCACCAGGTCCGCCTGCCTCAGGGATCTGCACGAGTATGGACACGGCCGAGTGGTCACAGTAAACTGTACAAGGCTCGCTTCCCCCACGGCTATCCGCGCAATGAAGCCAATGGTTTCACTAGAGCAACGACTACTGCAAGAGCTATACAATACTCCAAAAGCGAACTTCCTTAAAAACTGATAAGAAATCAGCTGCAGCCATTTTTTTGCTACCTCATGAAAGTGAAATGAACACCATGGAATTTCTGGTTGTGACATCTGTCGCCATTTACACGGTAATGATAGCAACAATTGTTGTTGTCTCTCAGGAACCACCATCAACCATGGCGGCCATGCCCCATGGTAATCTATGCCACGGAAATTGCTAGAAGCGGCAAAATTTTGTAGAGGCGTTCCAACCAAAAGAGCATTGTAACAACTGAATCCAATAGCAATCTATGCCACGCGGGATTCCCTTTTCCTCGTAAGTTCTTGCAAAATCATCCACTATTGTCTTCCAGGTAGCCACGGCAGCTGTCTCTTATGTTGTCTCTTACCCAATTCGACGTATCTCTTTGCAAAAAATACCCAAGCAGAATCATCAAAGGACGGACTTCTCATATGTCCATTGTTACGCTAGATAAATTAGCGTTGTCCATGGTTTTTAACGACGTAACGACAATGCCCATGTTTGTCGTTCTTCGAGCGAAAATGGGAACGACTGTCATATATTTCATGTTTTCACCGGATTCGACGTGGATTTAAACTTCGGAGCCGAACTTCGCCCGTCATCACGAGCTCGCAGGAGGGGTTACGCGGCGAAACCTCCCTGCGAGCTCGCGATGACCCTGCCAAACACCCCATTTAAACCAGGGGGTTTTTCGTAGGTTTAGGAGGGTTTGCGAGATGCGGCGCACGTGTCATAGAAGAAAGGGAATCTGCCGGGCCCCGCTACCGCGGGGCCTGGCAGATGCCCGGGCAAGTAAAAAAACAAAACCCAAACCCCCCATGTTATCTAGGAGGTTTGTAATAGGTTTGGTGAGGTTTGCGAGATGTGGCGCATGTGTGATAGAAGAAAGGGAATCTGATGGGCCCCGTTACCGCGAGGTCCAGCAGCTGCCTGGGCAAGTAAAACAATAAAACCGGAATCCCCCAGTGTCACTAAGGGGTTTGTCAGATAGTGGAGGGGAATTTGCGAGATGCGACACACCCTGTCGCGAGTTTTGGAGTTCGCACTTGCGAACTCCAAAACTCGCGACATTGCAACTTCTGACATCGGTGAGGCTGGTGTCAGAAGTCGCTGATTTCGCTCTCGAAGTCGGTGACAGCCAACTTCGAGAGTGAAGTTGAATCCCGTTTTTGTTCGCTTATTTGAAAACATGGGCACCGCTGTCATGTCGATTTCGACTATGGACAGCGATGCTAAATCTGACGAGACCATGGGCATCGCAGCATTTGGAACCATCATCAAAAGGATAGCAACACTAACAACAACAATTCTTGGACCTTGCCGTTGTAGCAGCAATTATGGCACCCTGCCAAAGTTAAGCATCACTCTGTAGCAGCATGTAGTACCAGGCTTAGCATTCCATTGCCTGCCACCATTTGGAAGTGACGAAGGTGGACACAATACTTTGCCAAGGATACGAGTAGCTATGGAAGCAAAAACAGGAGGCACATCCTTTTAAAAGGAAACGCTAGACAGCAAGTTGGGGCAGCCACCATAATATCGATGCTACGAACGCAGTCATGCGGTCAAAATCAGCTAGAAAAATAGCAACAAGGAGTTATGGCTGCCCGAACCCAGGCAGTGCATACGACAGTCAATGATGCCAAACAATGCCACATAGCAAGAGACATGGCCCCTAGGCAGATCATGATGCTGCAGACGCAGTGGTATAGCCAAAAACAACGTTGGGTGCATGTAGAGAGCATCTGTAGCGGCCGTGACCGCCGGCGGCCTGACCGCCGAGGACGCCTGCCGATGGAGCTGAGCGCGTTGCCGAAGGGAGGAGGCTCCAGCGAACTGTGAGTAGACCTCAGCGTGCGTCGGCTCCACCGAATGACACTCCAGGAGCGTCGAGTCTCGTCGTCAGTCATCTGCACGCCGATGTACACAAGCCGGGAGGACCCAACGAAGTACAATGAGAGATGCACGAAAACCAACATTCCTCCATGACTCAAAGGCGTAGTGCACATGTGCGGGTAGAGACACAGTCAACAACCAGACTCATCCAGGGCACGCAGAGACGCAGGTAGGTAAAAAAAGAGTCACTCACAGAAGCACGCCAACTGAACTCAAAGCCTTCCCAAATGAGTCGCGCTTCAGTGCCTTGGTCAAGAAGTTAGCAAGCTGCCGTGCTATCTCAACCCACACAATGCTGATGCTGCCATCATGCAACAATGAACGCACATATTGATACTTAACGTTGATGTGCTTTGTGTTTGTGTGATGCACCCCGTCATTGTCGACGATGGCCATGGCCCTCTCATTATCACAATGCAATGTGATGGATGCGACAGACTGACACAACTCGGACAAGAGACGACGCAACCACACACTCTCACACGCGCCTGAGCCAAGGGCCATGTCCTCAGCCTCTGCAGTTTGGCGTGCAATGCACCCCTGCTTGCCACTACTCTTGGACACAGCTGTGACGCCAATCAAGAAGATCCACCCTGTGCGACTCTTACCGTCCGGACTGCCAGCCCAGTCACAATCAGTGTAGCCTATCGCGACAGCAGACGGCTGGCGACGAAACATGAGACCTTGCCCAGGATTCGAGAGGACATAGCGCAATACTCTGATCGCGGCCTCAAAGTGGAGATGATGTGGCTCCTGAGAAAACTGGGCTAGGAGGTTGACAGCTAATGTGATGTCTGGGCGTGTCGTCGTCGCCAGGAACATCAGTAACCCGATGACTCGCAGATACATGGTCACGTCAACTGGCTCCCCCACAACAGCTGGGTCAGGACTCTCTAGCTTCACCTTGCCATCAGGTGACATGGGTGAACATGCGCCTGACACGAGTGGCAAGTCCTCGAGTGGATAGAGTCTGCATATAGGTAGCGTGGTCGATTCGCAGGACGACGTGGGAGCGATCATGCTTGAGCTCCATGCCCAGGAAGACTCGGGCAGATCCGAGATCCTTCATCTGGTAGGCAGCGTGTAGCAAGTCTTTGACACGCTGGATGGAAGCCATGTCTGGCAACGCAATGAGGAGATCGTCGACGTAAACCAGGACAGCAACAAAATTCTGGCCTCGCGGACTGACAAACAGTGCGGGTTCAACGGTGCTGCATTGGAGGCCGTCGCGAAGGAGCGTACTACTGATCTCCTGGTTCCAGCATCGAGGCGACTGCTTCAGGCCATGGAGGGCCTTCCGCAGTCACCACACTCTTCTAGTGCCATCGTCGAAGCCTAGGGGCTGCACCATGTAGAGCTCCTTACCCTCCAGTGAGCCATGGAGAAAAGCGTTGCTCTCTTCCATCTGATGCAGCTCCCACCCATGCTGGGCAACTAGGCTGAAGAGCGCCCGGCTAGTGGAAAACCGGCTAGCTGTGGCAATGATTTGGTCGTAATTGACCCGAGGGATTCGGGCAAACCTCTTGGCTGTGAGGCGGGCCTTGTACTTGTCCAGGGACCCGTCGGGTTTCCACTTGTGCCGAAAGACCCACTTGGCGTCGATGGCCTTCCGACCTGGAGGAAGGTCGACGAGGTCGTACACGTGGTGCTGTCGGAAGGCAGCGAGCTCATCGGTGTAGGTAGCATCCCAGTGTGCGGCCTCAGGAGAGGCTCGTGCCTTGCATAGGGTGGCTGTGTCCTCCGGGAGTGCTGTGGAGCAGACCGAGAGAGCGTGTGCATCTCGAGCTCCAGGTGGGATTTGCGCGAGTGTAGCCACGGGAGCGTGCCGATGCTCTTGATGAAGCATGGCGTAGCCTTGTGCAGAGTCGAGGTGAAGGTCTGCAATGATGGCCGAGGTGGTCAGGCCGAGGGCCTTGGTGCCAGGATCCCCTCTCACGACCGTGGGTGTGGAGGAGACACGTGGAGCCACAGGGGGTCGAGGCGCCACGAAGCGCGATGTAATGGTCTGCGCGCTCACCGACGGCCTGGGTCGGAGGTTGTCGCGTGGGCCACGTGTTTAGAAGGGTAGGGCAGGAGATGACACTAAGGTCGACGGGCCAACGGAGGCGGCCGGGGATGTTGGCCCGAGGGAGCCAACGGGCGCGACCGGGGCTGCTGGCTCGGAGGGGTCAGCGGGTGCGACTGGGGCTGTCGGCGCGGAGGGGCCAATGGACGCGACTTGGGCTGCCGGCCCGGAGGGACCAATGGGTGCCACTGGGGCTGCTAGCTCGGAGGGGCCAGCAGGTGCAAATGGGGCTGTCAGCCCGGAGGGTCCAGTTGATGCGACTTGGGCTATCGGCCCGGAGGGACCATTGGGTGCCATCGGGGCTGCTGGCTCGGAGGGGCCAGCGGAAGCGACTGAGGCTGTTGACCTGGAGGGTCCAGTGGGTGCCAGCAGGGCTGTTGGCTTGGAGGGGCCAGCGGACATGGCTGGGACTGTTGGCCCGGAGGGGCCAGAGGATGCGTCCTGGGCTACCGGCTCAGAGGGATTGAGTAATGTGTCACCCGGAAGCGGCAAGACGCAGGACGGACTCACTAGTCCCCCATACGACGGGAGGGACACGGACGAGCCGGAGCGAATGAGGTCATGGGGAAAGAGGACCTCAAACAAGAGGGCAACATGGGACTCGATGATGCAATGCCGGGATGGATCCCAGAAGCGCCACGCCTTGGACTGATGAGAGACACCAAGGAAGGTGTAGGGACGTCCGCGGGGGGCGAGCTTGCCGCCCTGCTGCGGGGCGGGCAGCCACACAATGGCCACGCAACCCCAGACGCAAGCCGGGCGGAGGTCAGCATGCTGACCGTACCAGTGCTGGTACGTCGTGGACTTGTGGGGAAGGGGACCGTGGGGAATACGGTTCCAAATCTATGTCATGTAGGCCATGGCTTCAAAGTATAAGCCATCGGAGAGACCAGTCTCGACCCGCATGGTATGAACGGTGTTGGCCATGGTACGGTTCTACCGATCGGAGATCCCGTTCTGGGCGGGCGTGTAGGGCACGGACGTCTCGTGGTGGATACCGCAGGAGGCAAGAAAGGTCGTGGTCTCACCCATGTACTCTCCACCACTATTGGAGCAAATGCGGCAAAGAGACCGGCCACACTCGCGCTCTGTAAGGACAAGCCAGTCCTGGATGGTTTGGGCGACGTTGCTCTTGTGCCGAAGGCAGAAGACCCAGCAGTAGCGAGAGTAGTCGTCAGTGAGGGTGAGGACATAGTGACTATGCTCTCCGAAGGACTCGGTGGGGAGAGGGCCCATGACATTGGAGTGGACCAGGTCGAGAGGGGCGGATGCACGGGAGGAAGACAGAAGGCATGTGGACCATGACTTCTTGCCCTGAGCGCAATCAATGCACTCTGTGGGGCACGAGAGAGTGGAAGTCAACGGGTCAAGGCCCTTTGCTGGCTGGGTGCGGAGCATGCTATCTACGATAGCAGAGTGGACGTGGCAAAGGCGGCGGTGCAAGAGGCGGGTGTGCTGAGGAGAGAGCATGTTGGTGACAAACACATGGCCTGTGGCAGCCGACGGGGAGGGGATGGAAGGAGAGGAGGATAGACGGGATACATGCCATAGGATGCCACGTGTGGTGGCGTGTAGGGTGACAAGACCGGACAGTCACAATGACACAGTGCCAACACCACGCAAGTGCACAAAGTCCATGCTTATGTGGTCAAGGGTAGTAACAGACAGGAAGCTGAACTCAAAACCGAGGACGAAGAGGACATCGATTAGAAAAACATCACCGGCAGGACCACGAAAACGAACGACGCCAACGCCGCGGACAGGCAACACCTGTCCGGAGCTCGTCCGGACACCAGAGAAATCTCCAACAGGACCAAGCATACTAAAGGCCTTGCGGGAGGCCGTCATGTGATGCGTGGCCCCATAGTCGATGATCCAGGTCTCAGCAGGGACCTGGACTGGAGTCGCCAGATCGCTAACAGTCACATGGTAGCAAGCAAGAGACGCGGACGCGGTGGAAGGGGACGCAAACCAAGACTACCAATCGTCAAGCCACACAACGTCATCATAGAAGGAGGTAGGGGAGACCACGGAAGACAACAAGACAGCCGAGGAGTTGGGACACGACAGCAGCTCAGTCTCAGTCATGCACGGCTGGGCAGGAGAGCAGGAGGTGGCGCAACTCGCACTTCCCTGGGGGGGAGGGTGAGGCAGGCCGAGCTGGAGCGCAATGAACTGCTCTAGCTAACGCTCGCTGGAGGACGGCCTGGGAGTGTAGACCGAGTGCGGAGTGACAGCACCGGAGCCCGAGTAGGAGAACGGTTGTGTGGGTGAAGGAAACAAAGGTGCCGACGGCTGTGGATGGTGTTGTTGTGGAGCTGGCGTCGGCTGGATCGGTGGAGCTGTCGGAGTGGTGGAGCTGCTGGACAAGACCGAGGCGTTAGAGCCGGCGACAGCTACGGCGGCAGAGGCGTGATGGTGCTCCCACTGGGAACGCATGGTGGCAATGACGCGCGCCACGTCCTTCAGTAGAGGGCACGTGTCCCATCCGTGCCCGGGCTGGCCACAGTTGTGACAGAACGAGCCACCACCGCTGGACTTGGTCGACGGCTGCTGCTGATGCTGCTCCTGATCCTTGCCATTCTTGTTCCGACGCTTCTTCTTCCCCGGGGACGAGGAGCTGGTGGAGGTGGCGGCAGCGGGGGAAGCGACTGCCACGGAAGCAACGACAGCAGAGGCGATAGCCTCCGTGCGCTGGACTTGGGACTCAAGACGAGCTTCCTCAATCCGTAGGAAGAGCTCGTATGCCTAAGGCATGAGGGTGCCCTGGGCCGCCATGGTGGACAAGATGTCCACGGAAGAATGAACGAAGACGTCCGTGTACGCGTCGGTGGCACCACGCTTAATGGTGAGGAGCGCGGCCAGAGGGGGTGGGGCTGAGGTGCCGAGGCAACGAAGGATGTCCTATGCCCGCTGCTAATAGGCGGTGACTGTCTCGGTCTCCCCCATGTGCAGGGAGTTGAACTCTCGCAGTAGACGCCTGGTCTCAGCCTCGCTAGAAAGGCGTTGGGGACGAGTGAGGACGTGCCATGCGGCTGTAGGGTCTGGGGTGGCGCCAGTGGTGAAGTCGCCGAGGAAAGGTTCCAGTGCCAGGAAGGAAGCCAGAGGGGCGACGGGGACGAGGGCACATGCGGCACGACTAGCGTCATTCAACTGGACGGCCTGGGTGGGGTCATATAGGAGGATGTAGTATGTCCACAGGCTCTCACCCTGTGCCTAGATCCGGAAGCTGAGCTCCCAGCTCTGGAACTACTCGCGGGCCTGAAGCAGCAGGGGCGGCGTCTCAAAGTCCTTCTGCCTGCTGCCGGCGCCCAGGATGGGGCCAAGGACGGAGGTCACCGTCTGCTACTATGCCAAGTAATGCGCGGCAGCTGACACAGGGGGGCTGGCGTGTCCAGGAAGAATCAATGGTGGCAGTGTATTGGTGGCAGTCCAGGAGCCCATTGGCTACAGCATTGCAAGCCGCTGCGTCAAGGCGGCGAGCTGTTGTTGAATAGCAGACAGGGGGTTAGGGTTGACGCCAAGGACGCCAGAGGGTTGCTGCTGCTGCTACTGCTGCTGTTGGTGTTGCTGCTGCTATTACTTTTGCTGTTGTTGTTGTTGCTGCTGCTGTTGCTGCCGCTGCTACTGGTGCTACAGGTGCTGTAGGATAGGGGGGCTGGGGGTCCCCCAACAGAGGAGGACCCCTCCATAGGCGAGTTGTTAGCCATAATGGGTTATGGTGCCCCTCTTCCTTTGTTTGGTTTTTTTTTTCCTTTTGCGTGCTGTAGATGTCAGCACTGACATCAGCCTAGGATGGGTGACGTCAACAGATGCTACTACGGTATGTGCAAGGCTATGGCTTTGGTTTTTTTTGTTGTTGATGACGTCAGTAGTGACATCAGCCAGTGTTGCCTTCGATGCTCGTTGTAGGGCCCCTACAACGACCTCGGCACATCGAGGCACATCGATGTAGCCTCGATGTGGTGTAGGGTCGTAGGGGCGACCGGGACCTACCGGCGCCCAATTTTTCAACACGGCCGAGACGACCAAGCACAAATCCCAGTCACCGCGAGTAGCCCGGTTCGGCTTCGGACACCTCGGAAGTACTTCACATGCACGCATCATGCCATACTTAGAAGTGCTGGCAATGACAGTGACATGTGGCATGACTCAGCTTAGATTTGACCAATGGGGAGGTTAGATAGCAAGGACTCATATGACAGCCTGGAATGAAAGGCGCCTACTTAGCTTCATCCTGAGCGGACATTCCGAGGGCCAGTCACATGCAGTGCATTGGAATCTTCTAAAATCTCTTATCGATAAGCATAGAGTACAGTTTGGTAAAATTTTGTGGAAAACTTTAACGTCATAAATGTCTTTCCATACCCGTAGTTTGAACGTCAAATACATGACGACCACATTTTCATCATTTTAGTTGCAACGGTAGGAGATTTTACTAAATCTCTCTCAATTCAAATTTTGTTTCTTAGTAAGTCCGAACATGCAAACCGATTGTTTGCATGTTCGGACTTGTGCATCGATTTGCCGATAGATCATGTACCGTCGATCGGTGAATCGTGTGCCATCGATTTGCCGATGGATCATTTACCGTCGATCGTGAGAACGCTCGTACACCGTCCATTTGGCAACTCATCAGACGTGCGTTTGTGGTGGCGGAGTCGGCGTCTGGAAAGACGCGGACGCCGACACTCGATACTCCGCCACTCTATACTCCCAGTAACACACCAACGATGTGTTCGATGATGGCGTGAGCACTTCACCGCCGGGAGTAGCCCGGCGGTCGTCTCACCATGGCTTCGCAGCCAAGCACCAACAGAGGCTCCACTGGTGCCTCAAGCCCCTCGGTTACCCCAGCGTCTGCCGTGCCCGGCCAGTTTGACGCCAGCAAGTGGAACCCACCAAGGAGGCGCAGGCTCACTGGTGATTTCCTCACCAAGGAGCTTTCGAAACACTGCCAAGCATGGGCGACGCCGGCGAAGAAGGCTGGCTTCATCTGCGGAGCATGTGCCAAGAAAGTGAGCGGAACNTGTGACCGCATCCGCGGGCACTTCGCATGCAACAATCCAAACGTGGGCAAGTGTCCACATCCTCCACCAACATGTCGTGACGCTCTCGGCCTTGAGCGCATGCCTCCTCCTCCAGCGGGATGGCAGCCGCATAACGTGAAGCTCTACAAGGGAGAAGGTGCTGAATGGGGAACCAAGGACAAGCCAGTTGCGTGGATGAAGTTGGCGGAGGCACAGGAGAAGGAGGTGACAGCAGCAGTTGGGGGGATGGTATTGCACTTAGACTCCAGCGATGAGGAGGCACAGCAGCAGCAGAAGGCAGCGGGTCCCAGCAGGCCGGCAGCTTCAACGACGCTTGAGGGTGAGATACCGCTCTTTGACATCAACAAAGCTGCTTCATTTCGCCAGACNTATCTCTTTCTGTAGAGAACCAGTTCTCATGGAAGTCATCAGGTCGGCCAGGAAAACTACTTCAAGTTTCAGGCTTCCAAGCAGGGACACAGTGACTGGTGAGCTGTTGCCCAGGCTAGACACTGAGCTGGCCGAGCTGGACGCTCCCTTGATGCAGGGTTGGTCGACATACGGCACCAGCCTTGCTGTTGACGAGTGGTCTGACAGGCAGGTTAGGCCTGTGTACAATGCCATGGCAGTGAATGCCATGGGGGCTGTTCACCTATTTTCTCGTGATGCAAGCGGCTTGACCAGAGACGCGGACCACATAGCAAGCATGATTGTTGCAGCAATTGAGACAGTGGGCGAGCACAAAGTCATTTCAGTCATCTGTGACAATGCTTCTGTGAACAAAAAGGCCTTTTCAGACCTGAGAGTGCGGTACCCGAAGCTATTCTTCCAAGGTTGTTGTGCACACAATATTGATCTCATTATGAAGGATGTTGGCAAGTCTGCATGGGGTGCGGGGATCATTGGGAAGTATGAGAAGATCATTGCATTTTTCAGGAACAACGCCATGCCCAGGACATGGCTGAAGGAAAAAACGGGAGGCAAGGTGCTGAAGACCAGGTGTGACACCCGCTTCGCCTCTGTCTTTGACATGGTGGAGAGGCTCTTGGAGCTGAGAGCAGAGGTGGAGGAGTTTGTGCAGCTGCCTCTGTGGAAGCTGATTGGTTCAACCAGGGATGCAGGATTCAGAAGCAGGAAGAAGGAGGTGAGGGCGCTCATTCGCCGCAAGGTTTTTTGGTTGCAGGTGCGTCAGTTGAAGNAGCTGAAGGCCCTGACTGAGAAGAAAGGGAGGAAGCCGAGTAAGGTGGCAGAATGCCATGTCAACTACGTCTTGGGGAGGCTAGACCAGCGGTGGTCAAGGGACATGTCTTGTCCCCTCTATGCAGCTGCCCGCCGTCTGCATCCTGAACACTTCGGGAATGATCTGTCAACTGACTCCACCACCTTGGAGGCCTGGCAGGCTGTCATAGAGGCCCTGGCTCCAGAAGAGCAGCAGGATGTCATCATGAAAGAGATGGGAGCCTTCCAGCTGGGACAGACTAGCGTAGTCCAGGATCCGATGGTGTCTGCACGCAGGAATGCCAAGGCTGTCGCAGCTGTTGCAAAGGTGCAATGTGGTACCATGACTGCTGTCGAGTGGCATGTAAACTACATGTGTGCATTGCCTGTGCTCAGGGATCTGGCTCTGAAGATCCTGTCTCAACCTTGCTCATCATCAGAGTGTGAACGCATTTTCTCAGCGCATGAGCTCATTCATACCGCCAGGAGGAACCGGCTCAAGGTGGCAACCTTAGAGCTCCTCGTGCGGTGTCACGTGCGTTTGCGCAAACACTATGGCAGGAATGGAC
>SZWC01006085.1:114982-128786 GCA_023375785.1 Penium margaritaceum | reverse complement strand
AGCGGCAGATGGAGGAGGAGCAAGCACCAGCAATGCACCTGCTGATGGAGCAGAAGGTGGGATGGATGCAGGGGAGGGAGGAGTGGAAGGTGAGCAAGGTGGAGGAGGAGGAGCAGGAGAACAGGGTGCTGGAGAGGGAGGAGCAGGAGAACAGGGTGTTGGAGAGGGAGGAGCAGGAGAACAGGGTTCTGGAGAGGGTGGATCAGGAGAACAGGGTACTGGAGAGGATGGAGCAGGAGAGCAGGGTGCTGGGGAGGGAGGACCAGGGGGTGATCCAGCTTCAACTGCTGCCTCCCGCATTGGCGGTGCAAAGAGCAGCTCCAAGCGTGCTGCTCTAGCTGCCCTAGCAGCATCTAGGGTTTCCAAGCGTCGGGCAGGTGGCACTTTAGCAGCAGCTGTAGCAGCTAGGAATTTGGCGGCAAAGCGCAGAGCTTCTGCTGCTACAAAGAAGTACAAGTAGATTCTGTCGTTCTTTACTTGTGATCAATGCAATCTGTGAATTTTCAAAATGTATGAGGTTCTTTGCAATGTGTGTTTCCTTCGTTTGAATATTCCTTGAAATACATGACCATAATGAAAGTGTCATAGTGACAAAGTAACACAGTAACATGGTGACATGGTGACATGGTGACATGGGTACATTGTATGGTTGTATGTTATTTCACAATGGTGCCAAATTGAAAGGTTTTTTAGAGTTAACCTTTTTAGCACTTTGAATACACATGCAGGGAATGTACTTCAAATCTCTAATTTGCAAATCTCCACACACATGCGGCCAGGATGTGGCCAGAATCCCCAATCCCGGCTTCACCCACATCGATGTGGTCCATTCTGGCTACATCGATGTTCCGAGGTGGACATCGATATACCGAGGTTCGAGGGATCAAGGTCAACACTGACATCAGCAGACGGCCACTGACGTCAGTAGCAAATGTTGATGGAATTGCTGTTGTGCGGCTGTTGCTGCTGTTGTTGCTGCTCCTGTTGCTGCTGCTGCTACTGCTATTGCTGTTGTTACTACTATTGCTACTACTGTTGCTGCTACTACTGCTGCTGCTGCTAAGCTGCTGCTTCTATTACTGCTGGCAGGGTGGGGATCTTTTTTTGTTTTTGTTCTTTTTCTCGTTTTGCTCGTCTCAACAAGCTCGCTTCTTGTTACGAGTGATGAGCCGCAAGCATCGAGCTCACTGCTCGCTCCTCGCTACAAGCAGCGAGCTCTCTACGAGCAACTCGCTGCTCGCAGCGAGCAGCGGGCTACGGGCAGCTGCGACTGCTGCTGCTGCTGGCTGCCGCTACAGCCGCTGCTACTACTGCAGCCATCAACTGCTGCTGCTATGAGCTGTTGTTGCTGCAGGCTGCTACTCACTGCTGCCACTGCTACTATGAGCTGCTATTGCTGCGAGCTGCTTCTGTTGTCGGATGCTGCTGCATGTAGCTGTTGGTGGATGCTGCTGCCACTGCTTGCTGCTGCTGCAAGCTGCTGCTGCTGCTGCGGGCTGCTGCTGCCAGTCACAGCTGGATACCCAGCTGCTCATTGATTTCGATATTAAATATTTTTGCCCTAGTCGAAAGTCGCCGAATTTGATGCTCGTTGATTTCAAGGGACTGTTGAATTCGTATAAAACCCTCTTCGTCGAATTCTAGGGTCGACCTCAAGGTTTTCCCTCTTGAGGGGCTGGGTGGCTCTGCTGCTTTATTTTGGTTTGGATTAACATGATACGAGACGTAGACGGTTAAGAAAAAGAATTTGGCACTTTGAAAGACAAGAACGATGACGATGCCAACATTTGGAAAGTCAAACAATCAACCATGGAGCGAGAGCGAGGGAAAAACACTTTTTCTTTCCACTGATAAGCACAAACGCATGTCACATAAAATCTATTCTACGACATCCTCCTCATCACACGGCTCGTGATGGAACAGCAGCTTGCCTGCATATGGGGCAACATCATGACGGAATGCCGGATCGAAAACACGAGTGAAACCCGAGCGAGCCCATGCGTTCTTGACCAAGGGCTCCGCCTCACGGATGTAATCCCATACATCCAGGAACCATGAGCATGCTTCCTCCTTGAGATCTTTCATGCCCATGTGCATCGTCCCCCCCTCACGGCTACGCTCCACACCCCACATCGAAAACAGTTCTTCCAGTTTGTTCTTCAACGGCCGTATGATGCCCACGTCAGCAGGCTGAGCTTTCGACGTGCATCCTGCCGGAATGTACACAGTGTGGATGAACTTGAAGTTGTCCTGCAGCCAGAGCTGGAAAGAAGCGGACGCGTGCGGACGCCAGGTGTCGAGCACGAGCAGCAGATCTGCCTCGCCTTCGCGGACCCCAAGCACCGCACACGTCTGCTTGTAGTACGGGTGGACGATGGTGCGAATCCACTCCTTTGTCGTGTCAGCGTTGGCCCAATGGGAGGGCGTGCACGTCAGATTCCAGCTGGCATTGACGAGGGCCTGGGCGTGGTCTCCACGTGGAAGACAGCGAGAGGTCTTCCCGCCAAAAATCAACTGCATTGGCAGGAGGTTACCGGTCATGGACGATGTGACAAGCGCGGTGATGGCACGTTTGTCCTCGAGGCCCACGATCAGGATGTCCTCGGACCCCGTAGGCGCGTACGTGTGACCTGCTGAGGGAAGAAGCTGTATGCCGGTGTGATCCCCGTTGAGCACCATGAAAGGTTTGATGCCGTACAGGTTCACCATGCATGCTGCACTATGATGGAAAGTCAGGATCTTGTTCTCGTAGTCATCCGGCACTTTTTACGCAGCATTAGTTCCGCTACGCCACGTCCACCCAAGCTCTCTCTTTATAAAAAGACGGACCCACGACCGAGCAAAAGCACGTGTGCCCATCCGTTCAAGCTCATCTGGGGCGTGGCGTGCAATGACTCCACGAATTTCTCGACGGATAATCTTGGAGTTCAGGGCGTGCCCAGCCGACCGAGCATCCTGGAGCGTTGATTTAATCTCATCAACGATCTGAGGGTGCTCGTCGAGCCAAGAACTTTTACCTAGGCACCCATGTTTCCGCTTCTTCTCTCCGATAGGCACAGATGGTGCAGTTACAATAGACGCAAGTACCGCACCCTCGTACTGTTTTTTCACTACTTTTGTACCATCCACAAACCACACGACACAGTGCTAGGTACAAGTCTAACGTACACAGAGTACCCATCTGGAGTCCTAAAAGTTTTACGAAGATGCATCACAGCAGCGTACGCCGTCGGATGAGTCTTGTACGCCTTGAAAATAGTCTTGAAGTGACCACTCTCGAACCAGTCGCAGTAGCGGCCACGCTTCTTCGAAGTTGCCGATGATGCAGCTGAGGTGGACGTCGTTGACTCGGACAGCTGCATCGCGAGGCACTCCGTGTCCGTCAAATTGTCGGAGGACTGCTCCTCTGCCCCACTTGACGTTTCGGAGGACTCCGATGATGACGATGACGCACTGCTCAAAATGACGTGCACCACTGGCAGCTTCGGGGAACCAATGGAAAGCGACCCCGTGTGCAGTCTCGTTCGCGGAGGACATGAGGAGGGCGGGACTGCATCCTTGGGAGCCGTGCCCTCGTCGTCGTTGAAGTGAGGAACGAGGGGATGACGCGTGCACGTGCGCTTTACCCTTCTCGGCTGTTGTAAAACGACGCGCACGAGGGGGAGAGAGGGAAGAAGCAGGTCGTGGAGCAGCAGCAGTTGACGTGCTTGCTCCTGGCGCGTAGTCCGTCAACTTGCGGGGTGGACACGGCGTCAACGTGGCGTTGCACGCGTTGTCCTTGTCCTCCGGAGCAGCGAGTACCGACAGCGGAGAGTCGACGTATGTGCCGACGAAGTCGTCGTGCATGCGCGGAGCCTCCGTGTTGTCAAACGTCAGCTGCGTACGCTTCCGCGGATGTCCAACAGGACGTCTCGTTGGCACGGGGCGTGGAGGAGGACCTTGACGAGTGGCCTCATGCAGACGCCGATTCCTCTCGTCGGCGGACACCTTCCTGAGAAAACGGTCCATGGTGGCTGAGGGAAGCACGAAGTTGAGATGTGGTGGAAGTTCGTTGTGTAGCTACTGTTGCCCACGGTCTTCCCGTCTTTATGAAGACGGGACGGCCTTGGGCAAGGGTAGCTCAACACTAAGCGCATCAGTTTTGCATGCGCTCCTACGGCCACCACCGTTGTCACGTGGATGACCGTTACGCGACTTCTTTTTTTGGACTCGACACTTGCGCGCGCACTCTAACTGCCGCACAACGTCAAAATTAACGAACACGACGGAATTGAACTCGACCTGACGTCGAATTTAATGACCATGCATAAGCTGCTGGACGAAGTTAACGGAACACGAATACAATTGAACCCTGGTCGAAATTAAAGATTCTTAAATTGATGAAAAAAACCCGTCGTCGAAATCAATGAGCAGTAGGGTAACATCGCCGCGTTCGTCGTCGCCAGCAAGCACCTGGCGTGGCCTACCGCTCACCTCCTTGAGTCAAGCGTGGGGGTCAGTCCTGCCGAAAAAAATCTGGTAGCATTTCCCCTGGCCCAGTAGCCGTGGGAAAAGTTCTGACGCTACCACGAGTCGGGTCAATGCTGCCGGGAAAAATCCGGCAGCATTTCCCCTGCACTGGCATGTATGGAGGTCTATTGGCGTTGTCTGGCACGTGTACGTCAGTCTTCTACTGGTGTTGCTACGCTCTGGCTTTGATACCAAAAAGGAAATGCTAGGCAGAATCTTGGGACAGCAGCGTTGTTGATGCAGCGTGCGGGCTTCCACGCTCGTTGCTTAAGTCTGCTGCCCCTTCAGTCTGTTGCTCTAGAGTCCAAGTCTGTAAGCTCTGGGTTTGTTACTCAGAAATGCGCGCTCCAGTGCTAGCGCCAGAAAGCAACTGGAAACTGAAATTAACTGATTAGGAATGAAGAATGAGCAACAATGGGAGATCCCTCCAAGTTCTAGCTCCCCCCCATTAGTGTAGAACTTGTTACTCAGCTAACCAGCCAATCAGAAAATAGTCCCAGACCTATTTTCTGGCAGGCAGGGTTTTCTCGGTGAGCCCTGCCAGACGCTTGACAGCCCAAAACCTGGGCGTCGTCCGTTTTACCTGAAAACTGGACCATACCATAAAACCGACCCTGCAAACGCAGTCGTGCGGTCAGAATCAGGTAGAAAATAGCAGCAAAGAATTATGGCTACCTGAACCTAGGCAGTGCCTACGACAGTCAGTGTTGCCAAATAGTGCCACACAGCAAGACACATGGACCCTAGGCAGAGCATGATGCTGTAGACTCAATGGTACAGCGAGAAACAACGATGGGTGCATGTTGACATCATCTGTAGTGGCCGTGACCGCCGGCGGTCCGACCGCCGAGGACGCCTGCCGATGGAGCTGAGCGTGTCGCCAGAGGGAGGAGGCTCCAACAAACTGTGAGTAGACCTCAGCGTGCTTCGGCTCCACCGAACGACACTCCAGCAGCGTTGAGTCTCGCCGTGAGTCATCTGCACGCCGATGTACACAAGCCGGGAGGACACAACAGAGTACAATGAGAGAAGCGTGAAAACCAACAACTTTTCCGCCCACATTTGCAGAACTAGTCGTAGTAGTTGTTGTGGCAGGAACAAGAGTAATAAACACAGTAGTAGTAGTAGTAGCAACAGCAACAACAACAACAAAAGAAGCAGTAGTTGTAGTAGCAGTAGTAGCAGAAGCATCAATAGTTGCAACAACAGTCATAGCAGCAATCTCAGCATTGTTCCTCCTGTCCGCACAACATTATCTACTACAGCAGCAAAAGCAGCAATAGTAGGAGTAACATGCGATATCTATCCCATGAAATCAAACCTTCATCTAAGGCACGAGCACTAGTAATAGTAGATTTTTTTTCACCTTTGTTTACAGGAGTCAGTATAACAGGAACCGCAGTAGCAAGCTCACCATTCTTCCACCTTGCACAAAAGCAAAAGAAGCCAAAGTTGGTACAATAGTAGCAGAATCAATAAGAATAGAAGCAGCAGTAGTAGCAACAACAATAACAAAGTGCCTTCTCCACAAGCAGTAACAGCAGTGGCAACATCATCAATCAACTTATTTAAGCTTCATCTATGTTTTCACTGGATTTGCAAGCAGTAACTACTGTTAAGAAAAGATGGCAAGACCATTGCGTTGAACGAGTGCTTATGCGTGGCCAGAAACGATGTGGCAAATACAATCGAGCCACCTTTCCAGCACAAAAGAACCAAGATCTCTGAGAAAGGAACTACGATGCATGCTACATGAGGAATGTTACAACATTGGTCCGAGTTTTTTAAATTTTCTCCTTCACATGCCGGAATGTGCCGTCGGGAGGGATTGACGAGCCGTCATAGGAGGAAAAATCCTGACAGTTTAATGTAGTGCATTGTAGAGCTCTCCATGTCCACATTGGATGGATGTTCATGAAATATGAAAAGATATTGAATGCGGTAGAACTTAAAATTTGGATTGTGTCAAGTGCGAAGAGAGGTACGGGCTCATAGAGTTAGGGTGTGCACGAGGGGATCAGTCAAAATCGGTGTCCAGTGAAAGCTTCCACCAGACATGAGTGTCACATAATTAGTGGTGTTCCAGTGTGGCCCAACGGTTCCCTCGATGCACGTCTTGGTTTTTTTGGAGTTCTGAGTCTAAGCGTGAGCTTTGTGCTTGAATCACGCTATGTGTGTGGGGGCATGCCAGTTGTACGATAGTCACATATGTGAAGGGAATAACAACATTTTGCGTTCATTCTTAGACAAGGAAATGATTAGACAATTTACAGTGCTACTCCCACTTATTTCCAGCATACCAAACTGCATTAAATTCGGTTAACTGCAGCTCCAGCTACGTCCAGCGAGGCGAGACACACCAATCCAGCCGCTGACCTAGCAACGCGCATGGTACCGGTCCGCCGAGGCTCCCTTGCACATCAAGGACTCATGAAAATGCCTTTGTGGAGGCATAGAGGCTCCTACACGTAGTGGTGGTGCCCCTCATGCATGTGGAATACGTTTTGATCTATTGATTATCAATTTGGTGATGGAGACTGGCAAGAGTAAGGAAAATTGTTTGCAGGCTTGTAGTCAGAATTTTGTTGAAGTCCCTGAGTAACAAAATGTACTACTGAGTTGCGGACCAGGAATTTGACTGAGTAAACCTAGTAACAACTTGTACTACTGGATACATTGGGTGAGATCCGCCGGATGACTCCCGTAGTCATTCGCCGGATCCTCTTCCCATATGCATCTTGTTACTCACCTCTGGTGGATTTTCTACTGGATGCAAAGTTTGGTTCTGTCCTCCAGCCGTGTCGCAGCCCCCAACTTCAAAGTTCCACATTACTCAACATATCTGGTGATCCAAGTTGTACTGGATTCAGAAACTCGCCAAACTTCAGGATCATCCATCCAACCTGGATTTTGAACACTCTACGGGAAGCTAGAGTGAAACATGGAGATATCTCTACTTCCAGCGGCTTATCGACACCTACCGGCACTGCACCTGGGTTTGAGGAGGGGCAAAATACAAGATTTTCCCCCTTGTACTTTCCGTGTGCGCTGCTTGTGCCTGCTGTCACTCATCTGCCACCTCGTCCTTTAGTCCTTTACAACTGGTTATCCCGAGTCCGGCCACGCTCATACCGTGCTGATCCGCGGGCTGCGCTTTGTCAGGCAATCCACAAGCATGTGATGTGTGTTGTAACATTGCATATCCACCTCTCTCTTCTCCACCATGTCCCATGCCTAGTGGTAACGCAGGTAGATGTGCTTTTTCCTTCCGTGCTACGTCAAATTGTTGGTCAGAAAGTGCCGGTCTTGTCCTCCTACACCACCATGGCTCTTGTTTCGGCATATCCAGCTCCCCCAGCAACATACAAAGCCACACCGCCTCCACGGCATTGATGAATGCGATGTACTTGGAATCCAATGTGTAGGTGAAAATGCAGTCCTGGTTTTTGCTGCACCAGCAAGGAAGGACATGTAGCTGGATGTGGACTTCTGTGTGTCCACATTACCAGCATAGTCTGCATGTGTGTAGCAGACCAGATGCAGAGGTTCGGACTGTCCCTTGGTGTCAAACCTCAGGCACGTGTTTCAAATTGCCTGCAATTACTGCAGTATGCACTTGAATTCCTTACAGCGTAGTGGCCCTGAATCTGCCACATACCTGCTCACTTGGCTTACCGCATAGGCCAATCCAGAGTTGTTGTTATGGGGTACACGAGGCTGCCCAGTGCCAATGGATAGGGTACTCCTATCATGTCCTCCTGTTCTTCTTTTACTTGGATCGTCATAGCCACGCTCATTTCACAAGTTGTATAGACAGGACCACCCATTGGTTTGCATTAATCCATGTGGTACAATCAAAGTTTGTTGTGTGCTTTGTTGCTGCCTGTCATGGTTTTGCGAAGCCTTATGTGGGATCTGCCACCACAAAAAGGTGAAAAAGCTGTTCCAGCCAGAAGTGTGCGTTGGATTTCTTGCTTAGATTCCAAAAATAAATGAAAGTCTTGCGCAAATTGTTATCCTTGCATTGGTGTCAGTGAGTCTTTCCACATTGGACTAATGAATTAAGAGGTAGTTTGTTTACATTAAAAAAATGGTAGACTGTGGTCATAGGATATTGACGAGAATCTACTGGTCTCCTGCTGCCGTTGGATGTCCACAAGATTGGACCAGAAACTACAAGCTGTACCCATCAAGAGAGAGGTTGTGAGGTCAATTGTTCTCTTGTTAGGTTTGAAAACAGCAGCAATGAAGAATACCTCCAAACCTGGTAGCCACACCCAAACATTTGTTTCTTTAAGGTGTGTAGGATTGAACGGCTTGGAGAGTGCCGGCCATGTTTGAAGTTCTCATGTTTCTAAGTGTTTCTTTCCATTTCCTGCACCCTGAAAGTACAACGGTTCCCCAAATCCACGCATGGTTTTTGAGACTTTTGTTTGCGTGCTCGTGTCTCATGCTATTGCTCCTGGTGCCATCCCAGAGGGCAGTGACAGAGACAAGGGATTCGCCAAGCCAGACGTGTCTGATACCCCAGCAACTGTTGGCAATGTGAGTACAGCCCCATTCAACGTGGAGCCTGCAATGTCTGCCACTGTTACTTCAGAAGACCTCTAGTTTTCTGGGGATTTTTCTCCCTCATCACTGATGTTCTTTCAATTAACACTGCTTTCACAGGATGTGCTTGCTCCTGTTTACAATTGTCCTCTAGTACACTGACATGCTGGAGAATTCTGGATGATTCTTCATTGGACTGAAGTCATCTGTTGTCCCGCGAGCACCGCTGCCTTAATACCAAATGCTAAGCGGGTGCAGTTGTGAGTGCCTTACAGAGACAAGGGAGCAGAAGAGTTCAGAAAGTTGGACACTTGTATAGCTCTAAATCGGAATCACATATTTTTTAATAACAAGGGTGTAATCATTCCAGCACATATATTTAACTAGTAGAACACAAATGAGACATGGTTGTCGTCGAGTGTGCCGCGTGTCAAATGGTGTTGTCATTGGAAGGTTAGTTAAACCTTGCTGAGAGGTCTGAAGGGTGAGGATCTATGATGCATACCTTTTTAAAGATGTACCGCCATCAAGAAGTGGAAAAAATATCAGTACAAGTTTAATCAGTTCAGAAAAAATTCTGTGAACCCTTGAAGAAGGTGGTCAAAGAACTCAAATTTTATTTGGAACGGAATACCAGCAACACTACAGTTAGCCAAAGTTTCTGACACAAGTTGATAGAAATATTTGGATGTTCACAGGTGGTGTATGTGTTGTTCTTCTATGCCCCATGGCCACTGCTATGGCTTGACGGATAGGTTGGGCATGCACTGCTCCCTTGGAGTAAGTCCCCCAAACCTTGTTCGTGGTGCAAGTCCAAGCGAGACACCAGAAGTGTAGTGCAACGGATAGCATGTTGGACCTAGGGACAACAGGTCCTGCGATCGAGCCTTGATGTGCGCAGGAGGTTTTTGACCTTCCTACACAGGGGGAAGTTTCTTAGACATTTCTCCATGCATGAGAAGAGTGTGCCACTTGGCGGTCAATGGATGTGCCAATTGGCGGACTGGTGAGGTGGTGTGGAGTGACCACCCCAAAAGTGCCACTACCCACACACCCTAGAAGCCAGGCCTAGGACTATATATACCAGGCTCATTCCTCATTCTAATTACACAATCTGGCCTTAGATGCTCCTCGAAGAGTTGTCCAACGAAGGAACAGTATAAAGAAGACACTGGTTGGTCTAAGCCCCAAGAGTTAGTCTTTCACTAGCACCTCGCGCGAAAGTGACCAAGTGTTAAGTGGACACAGTTGCTGGCAAATGATTGCCTAGGAACTGCTCAGTGTGGAACCGTGATCCTCAGGGTGATATCTTCTCCTAGCTGAATGCTAGGAGCGGATGGCAGGTGCTATTGTATCGGCCCTGTTTTTCTAGTCCGTTTGCCTCAGGACGGTTGACAAAGGGTTATGGGCCCACGCTGACCAGCTGTAAGGCACACTTCGCTCAACTCTAGTACGCTCTCTCCAGGTGCACACGCCGGCTCCATCAGCTCCATCAGCTCCATCAGCTTCATCAGCTCCAACGGCTTGGTCTGCACTCAGCACACAGGGACCAAGGACAAGCTCCGCCCTTGGAGGCACGACCCTTGTGTCCCAACCAGGACAAGCTCTGCACTTGGTGGCAAGACCTTGGGTGTGTTGGTGTAGATATATTCTCTGTCTGCAGGTGAACATCAGCTGGAGGGGTAGGCAACGGATCTGTTTCCTAAAACCGGTAGCAGACATCAGCTAACATAGCCTACATCGGCCTCAATGCAGCAGAGACGTTGGAAGCAGACAAGGGCAACAAAAATGGTTGACCCATCAGGAGGAGTGGGGGCTGCCGTAGGGCAGTCCTCAAGCTCAACAGTGGCTACCACAGGGCAGACCACTGGAGCAAATGTGAGTGCTACGTCACTGCCGCAAGGTCTTGGACCCTTGGGAGGAATTCCCATTTTCGAGGGAACTGACTTCCCCCTTTGGAGATGGCAGTTTGAGCTGGCAATGAAAGTGCGCGGCCTCATCAAGCTTTTGAAGGGAGAGGAGCAGGTTCCCGCGGTGGGCTCACCGGAGCACGAGGCATGGATGGAACGGAATGATGTTGTCATGTCATTCCTCAGCAATGCGATTGCTAAGAAGTATGTTCCCATCATTACCGGGTACACGCTGGCTTCCAAAGCTTACGATAAGCTCAAGCACGTGCACCAGTCCACCTCCCTCACGAACAGACAATTCATCCTACGGCTGATCAGCATGCGGGTGAATGAGGGCGAATCAATCCCCGATTTCCTACAGGAGTTTGAAGGACTCCTTGGCAAGGCTCGCCTGATGAATTGGGACCTTGACAAAAACATGCAAGCCATGATCCTCCTCATGGCGTTACCGGAGAGTTGGAGCCCAATGATCACCGTCATGGGCGGTTGGAAGGAGGATGACCTGACGTACACGGCAGTGTCCGAGTACGTGCGAAACGAGGCCATGCGCCGCAGCGGAAGTGAGGCTATCTTCTCAGCCTATTCCGCTCGCTACGGTGGCCGCGGGAGCAAAGGGTCAGCCTCTGGTCAGAAAGGCGCAAGCCGAAGCGGTGGCGGCAGAGGCAACAATGGCGGCAAGGCTCCCAAGCGACAGGGAAACTGCCGCAGCTGCGGTAAACCTGGGCACTAGACAAGAGAGTGCAGGTTGCCAAAGAAGGAAGACAGTGGAAGTAGTGGGAACAAAGGCAGCAAAAAGGGTGGCAAAGAAGCCACCAACATGATGGCACAGAGCATGCCTCCGGCAAAAGGAGCGGTGCTGCTCAGGCCAGGAGCTTTCGGGCTCGACTCCGGCACCGATCATCACTCCAGCAACGACGAGGCTGGATTTGTCTCCATCGGCCCCACCGATTGGCGGTTCAAACGGTAGCATCGTGAATGCAAAGGGCGTGGGAGACAAGCTGGTGAGCATCAGCCTTAAGGGTGCAGAGAAGGATTTACGACTATGTGACGTGGTCTACATGCCCTCCTTTTGCGGCAAACAGTCTGTCCGTGTAAAAAAAAACGGACAACGACATGACGGTGGTGTTCACGCAGAAGAAGGCGGTCATCGCCAGGAACAAGGACATCAAGGTCCTCTACGTCAACAAAGATCTTGTGGCACAGGTTCCAGGGGTTGACGGACTCTATGTATTGTAGACAAACGGCAGCAAAACTCTCGGAAGACGAGGGTCATGCGGGTGCAGCAGAGGCAGTGGTCTCGGCACCAACGAAGGAGAGCACACCAACAAGAACTGAAAAAGCATCCTCTGCCGCAAAGGATGAAGACATTAATCTGTGGCACAGACGCTTTTGGCACGTTGTAAACAGCACACTCCAAGTCATCCAACAACAACAGCTGGTCCGTGGCATGGATGGTTGCAAGAAGGATGCGGTTGGGTGTGGCAGCCTGTGTGAACCTTGCCTCCAAGGCAAGACCAAGCAAACGCCCTTTGAGCGCAATGGTCGCCATGCAGAATCAGCCCTCAACCTGATTCACACCGACGTGTGCGGACCCTTTCGCATGGCATCAAACGGTGGTAGAAATTATCTTCTGACCTTCATAGACGACCACAGCCGCAAGGTGTGGAACTTATTCCTCAAAACAAAGGGAGAGGTCAGAGAAAAGTTGCAAGAGTTTGTCGCCATGGTGGAGCGGCAGACCGGAAAGAAATTCAAAGCGATGCGGAGCGACAACGGCGGAGAGTATGGGGCATGCAAGGGCTGATTGCGGCAACATGGGATCAACCACCAGCCCACAACGCCTTACACGCCGCAGAGCAACGGTGTTGCGGAACGGATGAATCAGACCATCCTCCGCATGGTGCGTAGCATGCTCTTTGATGCAAAGCTTCCACCACGGTTCTGGACGGAAGCGGCAAGATCGGCATGCTATCTTGTCAACCTGACTCCTGCGGCTGCTCTGGGCAGGTGCAGAAAGAAGAAGGGAAAGCAACAGATGACGCCACAAAAAGTTTGGTCAGGGAAGAAGCCGGACGCATCACACCTGAAAGCATTCGGCTGCATCGCATGGGCAAAGGTCCAGGCTGGTGAGGGTGCTGGCAAGCTGGATGCAAGAGCGCAAAAGTGCATTATGGTGGGCTATGAGACGGCCCCCAAGACATACTGCTTGTGGAACCTGGCAGGAAGAAGCCTCATCACCAGCCGGGACGTAACGTTTGATGAAAGGAAACCAGGCGAGGGAGACATGCTTGATCCCACGCAAGCCCCAAAACAGGGAGAGTGGTTGGTGCTGCTGGAGTCAGGAGATCAAGCTCCTGAAAACTGGCAAGTGGTGTCAGTATAGCAGGCTGTGAAGAACAGTGGTGTGGCAGGGAGAGCGGCTGCGTAGGCTGATGCAGCGGCGAGCTCCGACACAGATTCAGAGACGTCCGAGGCCTCTGAGACCAGCTCAGAGGCTAGTGGCTCTTCAAAAGAGGAAAACTTAACTCCAGGGCAGCCAACAGCACAGGAGCAACAGCATTGCAAATATCCACCAGCAATGCAACGTCGGAGCACACGACAAAGAAAACAAACTCCAAAGTACGACGCTGACACTGGAAGCTGGACTGGACTGAGCTGGTCCTGTTTGGCTCAGGGAGAGCCACTCACTGTGGCTGAGGCGCTGGCAAGGCCCGATGCGGCCAAGTGGAAGGAGGCGGTGGACAGCGAGCTCGCGTCCATCGAAGAAAATTGCACATGGGTGCTGGTGGACAGATGCGCTAACGCTCACCTGGTGGGCTCAAAGTGGGTGCTCA